>PISX010007651.1:12078-87684 GCA_004024625.1 Mellivora capensis | reverse complement strand
AGTTCAAACCATAATAAGAGATACAGCTTTACATTTGTAGCTCTGAATGGGTATTTTTACTTTCATCCCTAATGTTCATTATTTACTCTAATTTTTGGTACCTTTCCTTCGTTTAAACATTTCCTAAAGTTCTGAAACTTGTAAAGGCAAGATATTAAGAAAAAAAACCTTTCCCAATATAAATTTTTAAACTAGTCCTATCCAGAATCTTGATATGTAATGACTCACCATTAAGCTAGACATTTTAATGTATTAAATATAATTGGTAAAGTTACTGAATTAAGCATTTCATGATACTGTTTCCCAAAATTTCATTATTCAGTTACTGCTAAATCTTCTATGAAAGCAGAAATAGAGTGTAAGCCTAAAATATATTTAAGCTTGTGTACAGCACAGGGAGCAAAACAGTAGAGATTCACATTGTATAGTGTTTTCACTGAGCGAATGATGAGGACTGATCAGGAATTTTCAAAATAATTTTGAAATATTCTTGTTGAGTTCATTGCTGTTCAAAGGTAAGTAGGATCTCCCAAATGTATGGTAAGAAAATAGAAAATATATATTATGTAATGCATTATATATTATATATAATAATATAATATAATATAATATAATATAATATAATATAATATAATATTGTTGGGTCTGTAATCAAAGGAGCGAGACTGATACAAAGCGAAGGTCAAGCAAAGCTTTATTTCGCGCCAAACATTTCGAGAATCAAACTTACTGTCTCTTACAAAGAGGCGACCTTTCTCTGCCTTACAGACTAGCTCTTAAGGGCAAAGGCCATGTGGTTGGGCCTGGCCACGCACAGGTGGCCAATGAGATTGTAACACACAGAGAAAGCTGCACAGTCATGCTAGGTCACACATAAATGACCAATTGAATCAATTGAATTACAATTTACCCTATAGTAGATATTTGAACTAGCCTATCACTTTGGTCAGAATTGGCACCCAAAAGGTGCCCAAAGGGTGGGGCCCCTACTCCTTGGTAGCTAGGGAAACAGTATGCACCCCCACTGATTGGATACCTCCACCTGGCCTGACCCACCCTTGTATTTGGGCTTTGTTACCTGGGACTGGTTTCCGGGACTTGTTTTTAAGTAAGTCCCCTGGGGAGAAGGGGGGACAGGGACAGTTTAAGTTTTATTGTATAAACAACAAAATCACCGTTTAACCGAATGGAATTGCTCTGGCTAAATAGGCCCTTACAATATAACACATTTGGAATAAACCAAGGTTTGGTGGAGTGAGGTCTGGAGCTGATGACCAAGAAAGAATTCTTGAGGCATCTTTGGTGCAAAATGGTGGTTTAATAAAACACGGGGACAGGACCCATGGGTAGAAAGAGCTGCTGCCCTGTGGTGGTGAGGGGTGGCTGATTATATACTATGGGAATGGGGGAGGTAAGGAAAAGAGTTTTCAAAAGGATTTTCATATGTTAAAGAAGACTCCCAGTCTACAGGAGGCCTTGCCATTGTCAAGTTAAGGTTGTTTTCCCTCTAGCAAGGCATTAACGTGAAGATAGTTTGGAGCTTTCTGGAGGAACATTACGGCCTGTGCCTGCCCGCTTCAAATATCTGTCAACTGGCTGCTGGTTATAAGGACATTGAATTGTATCTACGTTTCCTTCTGGAAGCTTGGTTATTGATAGAAATGCTTTGTTCTTATAGATTGCTAAAACATTTGTAAACTGAGGGAGACTCCTGTCTTGCAGGATTGTGATCTCTCTGAGTTAACTATTTGTTTTTCCTCCCCTTAGCTTTAGGGCCAGCTTTAGCCAGGAGGGCCTGAGGAATATTACATATATTCCAGGGGGTGGGAGGTGGGGGGGACTTGTTGTGGGTTATCAGTTTCTGCTTTGTTCCCTCATCAGTTTTCCAGGCAATGGACATCAGGCAATGAAGGAGAATGATCCTTGGAAAACGGGGAATGAACAAGGGAAGCCCTGTGATTGCTGTAGCTTCCTGCTTTGGGAGAAGTTCCAGGCCATAGAGAAGAAGGAACAGAAGGCAAGCCAGGGACAAAATAGAAGCCGATACCCCACAACTCCCATCCCCTTGGGATATATAGAAGCCTGCTTCTCCCCCACTCTGCCTGCTTGCTTCCCTCTCTTACTGTGTCTCTCTCTGTCAAATAAGTGAATACAGTCTTTATAAGATAAAAGCAGGGGGGCGTGGGTGGCTCAGTTGGTTAAGTGACTGCCTTCAGGATCGAGTCCCGCATCGGGCTCCCAGCTCCATGGGGAGTCTGCTTCTCTCTCTGACCTTCTCCTCGCTCATACCTCTCTCAAATAAATAAATAAATAAATAAAATATTTAAAAAAAAAGATAAAAGCAAAGAATTCTTTCTTGGTTGTCAGCTCTGGACCTCACTCCACTGAACCTCACCTGTATTCCTAAACCCCATCAATAGGGCAGCGAGCAAGAATCCAAAGTTCAGTGAGCTTGCTGAGCTGGGATGGAATGGAGAGTCCAAAGTCACCAAAATGGTTAGCATCCATAGGACAGAGCACCAGAGAAGAGCTGCACCGAGAGACAATGCTAGCGAGATACAGGGGGCCCCCTTAAGTGTTCAGCAGGGTATTGATAAGTGCAGGAATGGGAGGAAACTAGCTGAGTCTTGGACCCAATTATTTCAAAGGCACAAATTACAAGGCACAAAGCTCACTCAAGAAGAATTAGTTCAACACCCCATATATTCATTAACAAAATTGAATATGTAAAGAACCTTCTCCAAAAGAAAACTCCAGGCCCCCAGATGCTTTACTTGGAAATGCTATGACACAATCAAGAAAGAAATAATAGCAATTATAAACAAACTTCCCAGAAACTTTAAGAAGAGGAAATGTTTTCTGATTCATTCCATCAGGGCAGCGTTCCCCTGACACCAAAACCAGACAAACACATTACAAGGAAACTAGGGGTCGAAATCACTCATTAACGTAGACCCAAAAAATTCTATAACAAAAGGCAATATATAAAAAGGCTAGTACATCATGACTAAGCAGGCTTTACCCCAGGAATGCAGAGGACACTGTTTTTCATAATAAATGTGAAATGGTTCCTCGAACAAATCGGGCTGTTTCCATACAATAAAATAATAGTTAAATACTATTCAATAGTTTGGATCCATTTGGTGTGCATCTGAATCACCTGGAGTGTTTGTTGAACGACTGATTGCTGAGTTTCTGATCCATTGGGTGAGGTGCAAAGCCCTAGAGTTTGCATTCTACCAAATTCCCATGTTCCTGCTGCTGCTCCAGGACCACACTTTGAGAATCACTAGTTTAGGTGGGGGTTTTAAACCTTGGCACTATTGACATTTTATTTTATTTTATTTATTTGTCAGAGAGAGAGGGAGAGAGAGCGAGAGAGCACAGGCAGACAGAGTGGCAGGCAGAGGCAGAGGGAGAAGCAGGCTCTCTGCCGAGCAAGGATCCCGATGTGGGACTCGATCCCAGGACGCTGGGATCATGACCTGAGCCGGAGGCAGCCGCTTAACCAACTGAGCCACCCAGGCGTCCCGCTATTGACATTTTAGACCAGAAAATTCTTTCTTCTCGGGAGCTGTCCTGTGCATTGGAAGATACTCAGCAGCATCTCTGGCCTCTACCCCCTTGAGTGGCATTTCTTTCTCCTTTCACAATGACAACCAAAACCATCTCTGGACATTGCCAGATGTCCCTTAGGGAGGCAAAATTGTCTCCTGCTGAGAACCACTGGTTTAGAAGAATGAACTAGTTATATGAACCAATCTTAAAAATATAGTTTATTTTTAAAATAGCAGGCAGCAAAAAAGACATATAGACAGTATCCATTAATGTAAAATTTAAACATACAAACTGTATTTTTCTCCTTTTAAAATTTCAAAAAAAGATTTCATTTATTTATTTGACAGAGAGAGACACAGTGAGAGAGGGAGCACAAGCAGGGAGAGTGGGAGAGGAAACAGACTTCCCACGGAGCAGGGAGCCCGATGTAGGGTTCGATCCCAGGACCCCAGGATCATGACCTGAGCCAAAGGCAGACACCTAATGACTGAGCCACCCAGGGGCCCAACAATGTATTTTTCTAGATACGAATGTATACATTAAAATTATAAAAAAATATGGAAAGGGAGGAGACACAGCAAAATCATGAAAATGGTTGCTGATGGGGACAGAGGAAAGGTTGTGGGGCTGGGGCTGGATATTCTATCCATAACAGTAGAGTATTTTATTATTCAAATATTTTTAAAAATCAGGAGCTCATTTGATAACCTAATCATTCTTCTAATTGTAATAGGTATGTGGAAATGTATTTACTATTCTCTGTATTTTCCCATATTTACAGCATTAATTTTTCCCAAATTAAACAGAACAAATATTTAGTAAGTAAAGGGACGATTCACATTACCATTTGTGTTATTCGTGTACAGATTGGAAGTGCCGGTTTTAGGGTCAGAAAAACTAGAGTTCAAATCCTAATCCCACCAATGATGAGTTTATGACTTCTCCAAACCTCAGTTTTCCTGTTTATAAAGTAGAGACGATCATGGTACAATTTTTGTTATAAGCATTGACTGAAATGATGCATTTACTGTGTGAAGGCAGGTCCTGGGAGAAGCAGGGATGAAAGATGCAAGGATTATTTTTTAGATTTGCCCCTGTGAGAGATGACAGAGAAGGAGCTGGAAAGGGCAGGGAGAGCCATCAGACCACAATGGCAGTCTGACCATCAATGAGGGAGAGAAAGAAGGCAGGTTGGCTGGAAGTGTCCTCGACTACCATGAAAGCTATGTATGCTTTGGTGAGGCTGCTGGGGAGACCTCAAGCCACTGAGCTGCCTGCCAGAGGAGTCAGGTATCCCCAGGGCTGGGCTTGCCTACGTTTCTCTACCAATGCTCAGGCACTGGCTGGGAGCAGCCCAGGGGAAGCTTGGCCCAAACAGGACATAGTTTTAGAGCCTAGTAGCCAAGGCCAGTAGACTGATGTGGCTGGAGGTCTGAGAGGAGCATCCGAGCTGCCACAAGTGGGTAGCATTGTACTGAGCACATAGTGAACACTCAGTCAAAGTTAGGTGCTATCAAGAACAGTACTAATAGGGGCGCCTGGGTGGCTCAGTGGGTTAATCCTCTGCCTTCGGCTCAGGTCATGATCTCCTCTGCCTTCGGCTCAGGTCATGATCTCGGGGTCCTGGGATCGAGCCCCGCATCAGCAGGGAGCCTGCTTCCTGCTCTCTTTCTCTGCCTGCCTCTCTGCCTACTTGTGACCTCTGTCAAATAAATAAATAAAATCTTAAAAAAAAAAAAGAACAGTACTAATGTAACAATAATACTGTTTTGAGTTTGCCTTGTACTCAGAACATAAATGAGCACCTTTCCCACAGTTTATCCATTCATTAGTGAATAGACATTTTGGTTGCTTCCTCCTTTTGATCATAATGAACAATGTTGCTATGAACAAGGGTGTACAAGTATCTTTTCTAGGTCCTGTTTTCAATTCTTTGGTGTATATACCTGGAAGTACAATTGCTAAATCATAGGGCGGATCTCTTTTGAAGTTTTTGAGGAAACACCACACTGCTTTCCACAGCAGGTGTGCCCTTTTAGATTCCCACCAACAGGATTCCAGTTATTCCATATCCTCACCATTTCTTTTTAAAAAATAATAGCCATCCCGGGCACTTGGGTGGCTCAGTCCATTAAATGTCTGCCTTCAGCTCAGGTCGTGATCCCAAGGTCCTGGGACTGAGTCCTGTGTTGGGCTCCCTGCTCAGCAGGGAGTCTGCTTCTCCCTCTCCCATTCCCCTCTGCTTGTGCTCTCACTCTCATGCACGCTCTCTCTCTTAAATAAATAAATTCTTTAAAAAAAATAAAAATAAAAATAATAGCCATCCTAATGACTGTGAGGTTTTGTCATTATGGTTTTGATTTACGTTTCCTTAAATTAGTGATATTGAGCATCTTTTCATGTGCTTGTTGGCCATTTGTATATCTTTGGAGAAATGTTTAATCAAGACCTCTGCCCATTTCTTTTTTATTTTCAGGATTTTAAAAATTTATTTATTTATTTGAGAGAGAGAAAGGGAGGGCATGAGCAGGGCGAGAGGGAGATAGAGAAGCAGACTGATTCAAGGCTTGATCCCAGGACTCTGGGATCATGATCAGAGCCGAAGGCAGATGCTTAACCAACTGAACCACTTAAAAATAGACCTCTGTGCATTTTAAAATTAGGTTATTTGTTTCTTTGTTGTTGGGTTGTAGGCATTCTTTTTCTATCTAGACACTAACCCCCCATCAGATACATGTTTTGCAAATATTTCCTCCCATTCCATAGTTGTGTTCTTTGATGTACAAAAGTTTTAATTTTTTAAATTAAATTAAATTAAAAGTCCAATTTGTTGCCTGTGCTTTTGATATCATTTCCAAGATGTCACTGCCAAATCCACTGTCATGAAGCTTTTCCCCTATGCTTTCTTTTAAGAGTTTTATACTCAGCTCTTATGTTTAGGTCTTTAATCTATTTTGAGTTAGTTTTTGTATAGCCACTGAGGGTTTTTGAACAAAATGGAGTGATGAAAAATGGTCATGAGCTAAGGATTTAGCAACCAATAATGATCACTGGGTGCCTCACTCACATTCTCAGATTCTATGTCTAGTTTAACCACACTGAGTATGATCCTTTCCCTTAAAAAGCCTTGATCAACTTAAACAGTGGTCCTTAAACTTAACTGCCCTAGAATTGCCTGGAGAAACTCTAGATACTGATACCTAGTTTCCAACCCCAGAGATTTTTGTTTAATTGTTCTGGGACATAGCATGGGCATTCACTGGTATTTAAAACAGCTCTCTGGGAGATTGTAATAGGATGAGAACCACTGTGTTGGAGAGATTTTCACTGTTACAAAATTAAGCAACCATTCACTATACGATGATCATTGTTTATTTGCTTTACTTACTATAGTAAAAGATAGCTTGTAGGTTTAAGAAAAGGGGAAGAAACAGGTATTCCAATATTTTAAAATCTATTGCTTTCCCCAATGTTTAGTGATAGTAGAGAGAATCCAACTTCAAAGACTGATACATTTTTTAAAAAGATTTATTTATTTATTTGAAACAGAGGGTGTGTGCATGAGTGGGGGGAGGGGCAAACAAAGATGGGTGGTGAGAGAGAATCCTCAAGCCAACTTTCCACAGAGCAGGGAGCCTGATGCAGGGCTCAATCCCAGGACCCTGAGATCATGACCTGACCTGAAGTCAAGAGTTGGATGCTCAAGCCACCCAGGCGTCCCAGGATGGATTCATTTTTAAAGAGCTCTTAAGGGCACCTGGGTGGCTCAGTGGGTTAAGCTTTCGCCTTTGGCTCAGGTCATGATCTCAGGGTGCTGGGATTGAGCCCTGTGTCATGCTTCCTACTCCTCGCAAGGCTTGCTTCTCCCTCTCCCACTCCTCCTGCTTGTGTTCCCTCTCTCACTGTATCTCTGTCAAATAAATTTAAAAAATCTTTAAAGAAAATGCAATTCTTTGTATTGCAGAACTGAATATCCAGGCTACAGACAAGGCCCCTTATTTATTTTTCTAAAGCTACTTAGCTTTGGAAAGTTCACTGTTTATCAATGATATTTTCACAACTTCTGAGAAACAATTAGAAATTGAAATTCATTGTCAAAGCCTGTGGACCACAGAGAATCTTGAAGGGGATTAAGGAGCAGTAGAGGATAAAGGGAGGAATTAGAAGAGCTGAGAGTTTTCCGTCGCAGAGTTAACGTTCGGATGACTGAGATAGAGAACAGCAAGCAGAATATGCTTAGGTCAGGAATTATTTTGATAACAGGGTGTCTGTCATACATGCCCTTTTTAATGCCAGGTCTTAAAGCTTTCACTATGAAAAATCATAGAGAAGCTGCGGATGGCCAAATCCCGAGGCTACTTAAAACCGGAAGAATGTAAATTAGGTATGATGAAGAGTTGCCCTTTAAATATGCTCCCCCTGTGTTTTATACCAGTAGTTCTTAAACTTTACTATGCATCAGAATTACCTGACAGGCTTGTTAAAACATACATCCTAGGGCCCTAACCTGGAAGTTTCTGATTGGTAGGTTTAGGGGGGGAGGGAGGATAAAGCGTTTCTAGTTCTAAAACGTTCGCAGGTGATACTGATTTGTGAGAGGAGAACTCGCACTTGGTGGAACCACCGTTCTACCCTGGGCTAGGGGATCTCCTATTAGTTCTTATTCTTGAGTTTTCAGCACATCTTTCAAATGGATTTTTGCATTCAAGGTACGACTGCTTAAAGAAATGGTTTTTCTTGAACATGCTTTCAATCTGATACCTGCTTTTATTTTTCAACAGAATACAAAGTCCTACTGAGAAATTCCTAGGACTCACATATTTAGATGTGTGGCTGTGTTCTCATGGAAGTTTTCCTAATCCTTCATGTGGGTATATTTGATTTATAAACAATAATCCCTTTTGCTAACTACAACAGTGAATTTCATAGTCTTGCCACCTTTCCAAATTTTGGATGATTTGAGTTGCAAATTCAGTGGGAATTTCAGCAGAGAGGGCGAGTTATAGTCTGAATGTGTCCCTCCAAAAGTCTTCTGTTGAAACCTAACCCTTAAGGTGACAGACAGTGTTTGGAGGTGGGGCCTTTGAGAGGTGATTAGGTCCTGAGGGTGGGACCCCATGAATGGGATCAGTGCTCTTATAAAAGACCACTGAGAGGGCTCATTGGCCCTTTCACCGCGTGAAGAGGCAATGAGTGCAACCCAGAAGAAGTCCTTGGCATCTCCGGCTTCTGGTCTTCAGAACCGCGAGAATAGATTTCTGTTATTTATAAGCCACCTAGTCTACGGTATTTTGTTAAGGCAGCCTGAATGGATAAAGATGGAAGCTGATTTTATTAGGCTAACCTGTGCATTTCAATTATTCATACACTTCTATCTTATGAATAATCATGAGTTCACTGCGTTATACTTCCTTGTTGACTCTTTCCTTTTTAAAAGCTCCATATTAGGTCAGGACACAGGGGTGGGGTAATGGACATTGGGGAGGGTATGTGCTATGGTTAGTGCTGTGAAGTGTGTAAACCTGGCGATTCACAGACATGTACCCCTGGGGATAAAAATACATTATATGTTTATGAAAAAATAAAAAATTAAAAAATTAAAAAAAAATAAAAGCTCCACATTAGGAATAACACGGAAGACATTGGGAGATGGGGAAGAGAAGTGAGTTGGGGGAAATTGGAGAGGGAGACAAACCATGAGAGACTGTGGACTCTGAGAAACAAACAGGGTTGGGGGGGAGGGAGGTGGGGGGATAGGTGAGCCTGGTGGTGGGTATTACGGAGGGCTCGCATGGGCAGTGCTCCATGCAGGAGCACTGGGTGTGGTGCATACACAATGAATCTGGAACACCGAAAAGAAATAAAAATAAAATAAAATAAAATAAAATAAAATAAAGGAGAAAAAAAGGACAGTAAGAAAAAAAAAAAAGCTCCACACAGCCGCTTAATTATAATCTCTCCCTGCTTACTCAGAGAAAGCTCTTGAAACTGGCTGTAGGTTTCCTAGGTATCTGAGAGTTTATCGTTTCATTTTGTAGCCTAGGAGTGAAGGTAAAGCATCCACTGTGAAATGTACATTAATGGGGTATGAAAAAAACACAGTTTGAGAAATATAAAACAGAAATGGCAACTATTCTTCAGGCTATAACAATAGACAAAAGAATGTAAGAACAAAAGGAATAGATGACTTGGGAAATGCTAGGTTTCCACTTCTATTTTTAAGAAAGAGGTTTACCACTGACCAATCAGAGTGGGTGACCCATGTGAATAGAGAAAAAAATCAGATGTCATGAAGACTTGAAGGATATGTTAAAAAAAAATTGGACCAATTTTTATCAGGATGGGCTAAAAGCAGGGAACCTTTAGAAAATATTCATAGGCCTAAGAACCTTCTTCCCACAATGAGAAAGAGGACAAGTCTTTGTGGCTGTCGTGTAAGAAGTGTGACTATAAAAAGAGATACTCTGCACATCACACATAAAAACCCATCTTACAAGTTTATAGATATACATAAATTCAGCTCAAGACATGAAGATAATTCCTAATGGACATTCCTAATCTATATGAACTCCTGCAAAGCTGTTTATTTTGTTTTTACTCTCTTTTATTTTTACTTTTTTTTAAATTAAAAAAAAATTATTTATTTATTTGACAGAGAGAGATCACAAGTAGGCAGAGAAGCAGGCAGAGAGAGGAGGGAAGCAGGCTCCCCGCCGAGCAGAGAGCCGGATGCGGGGCCTGATTCCAGGACCCCAAGACCACGACTGGAGCCGAAGGCAAAGGCTCTAACCCACTGAGCCACCTAGGCACCCCTTTACTCTCTTTTAAAAAAAGATTTTGTTTTTTTTTATTTTTGTGAGGGAACGAGAGCAGGAGTTGGTGGGGGCAGAGGGAGAAGCAGATTCCCTGCAGAGCAGGGAGCCCAATGCAGGGCTCAATCCCAGAAAGAACTCTGGGATCATGACCTGAGCCGAAGGCTGACTCTTAACTGATTGAACCACCCAGGCGCCTGTCTTCACTCTTTTTGACTGAGGTGTTCTATTTCTGCATTCCTGGAATGCAGTTCCAGCTCCATGTCATTGTTGCTATTCTTCTCTTCATAAAAAGTATTTTCTTTATCACTTGACTTAATGAATATCTACACACTCCATCAAGGTTTTGGTGAAATATCATTACATTTTTTTAGTGAGTTATAATTGAGATATAACATTATATTAGTTTCAGATGTTCAGGGTGATCACTCAACATTTGTATATATTGTGAAATAACCACCTCCATAAGTCTAGGTAACATCCATCACCTTACATAGTTACCAAATTTTTTTCTTGCCACAGAACTTTTAAGATCTATTCTCCTGGCAACGTTCAAAAATGCAATACAGTATAATTAAGTATAGTCACCACACCATCCCCATGACTTGTTTTGTAACTGGAAATTTGTACCTTTTCCCCTCTTTCTCCCATTTTTCCCACCCCCGCCTCAGGCAAGCACTAGTCTATTCTCTGTATAGATGAGCTTTGGTTTGTTTGGATTTCCCCTATAAGTAAGATCATAAGGTATTTATTTTTCTCTGTCTGATTTAATTCACTTAGCATATTGCCTCAAAGTCCATCCATGTTGTGACAAATGGCAAGATTTCCTTTTTTAAAAATGGCTGAATAATATTCTATTGTGGATATATACCACATTTCATCTATTCATCCACTGCTACACACTTAGGTTGTTCCCATATCTTGGCTATTGTAAATAATGCTGTAATGAACATGAGCGTGCAAATATTTCTTTGAGATCCTGTTTTCATTTCCTTCAGATATATACCCAGAAGTGGAATTGCTGGATCATATAGTAGTTCTATTATATATATGTGTATATATAAATATATATATATATATATATATACACACACACACATATGTGTGTGTGTGTGTGTGTGTGTATGTGTGTATATGTAAGTAAGCTTCATACTGGACACTGGATGTGGTACTTGAACTCACGACCTTGAGATCAAGACTGGAGCTGAAATCAAGAATCAGAAGCTTAACCAACCGAGCCACCCAGGCACCCTTATTTTTAATTTTTTGAGGAACCTCCATACTGTTTATTATATTAGCTGAACCAGTTTGCATTCCCACCAATAATGCATAGGGGTTCCTTTTATTCCATTTCCTCACCAACACTGGCTATTTCTTGTCTGTCTGGTAATAACCATTCTAACAAGTGTGAGATGATCTCTTGTGGGTTTGATTTGCATTTCTCTGATGAGTGATGTTGGGCACCTTTTCAGGTACTATTGGCCATCTGGATGTCTTCCCTGGAAAAATGTTTATTCAGATCTCTGTCTATTTTTTAGTCAGTGTTTTTTGTTTTTTGTTTGTTTGTTTTGTTTTTTTGCTATTGAGTTATAGGAGTTCTTTATATATTTTGGATATCATCCCCTTATCTGATATTATTTGCAAGTATTTCCTCCCATGCAATAGGTTGCCTTTTCATTTTGTTGATGGTTTCCTTTGCTGGGGAGAAGTTTTTGTTTGTTTGTTTGTTTTGTTTTGTTTTTTAAGATTTTATTTATTTCTTTGACAGAGAGAGAAAGAGAGAGAGAGAGCACAAGCAGGGGGAGCCACAGGCAAAGGGAGAGGGAGAAACAGACTTCCTGCTGAGCAAGGAGCCCAACGTGGGGCTTGATTCCAGGACTCTGGGATCATGACCTGACCTGAAGGCAGATGCTTAACCAAAAGCCACCCAGGCACCGCATGTGGAGAAGCTTTTTAGTTTGATATAGTCCCACTTGTTTATCTTTGCTTTTGTTGCCTTTGCTTTGGTGTCTTCCAAAATATCATTACTAAGAAGGATGTTGAGGAGCTTGCTGCCTGTTTTTCTTAAAGGAGTTTTATGGTTTCAGGTATTGCATTCAAGTTTTTAATCCATTATGAGTTAATTTTTGTGTATGGTACAAGATAGTGGTCTGATTTCATTCTCTTGCATGTGGCCATCCAGTTTTCCCTGCACCATTTATTGAAGAGACTGTCCTTTTCCCATGGTATGTTCTTGCCTCCTTTGGTGTAAGTTAATTGAGCATGTATGCATAGGTTTATTTCTGGACTTTCCATTCCCATTCCATTGACCTATGTGTCTATTTTTTTGCCAATACTATACTGTTTTGATTGCTATAGTTTGTTATTTAGTTTGAAATCAGGGAGCATGGTGTCTTTAGCTTTCTTCTTCTTAAGATTGTTTTGGTAATTTGGAGACTTTTGTGGTTCCTTGCAATTTTTTTTTTTTAAAGATTTCATCTATTTATTTGTCAGAGAGAGAGAGGGAGAATGAGCGAGCACAGGCAGACAGAGTGGCAGGCAGAGGCAGAGGGAGAAGCAGGCTCCCCGCCGAGCAAGGAGCCCGATGCGGGACTCGATCCCAGGACACCAGGATCATGACCTGAGCCGAAGGCAGCCGCTCAACCAACTGAGCCACCCAGGCATCCCGGTTCCTTGCAAATTTTAGGATTGTTTGTTCTATTTCTGCAAAACACAACATTGGTATTTTGGTAGGAATTGCATTGAATCTACAGATTTCTTTGAGTAGTATGATCATTTTAACATTCATTTTTCCAATCCATGAGCACAGAATATCTTTCCATTTATTTGTGCCTTCTTCAGTTCTTTAAATCTTTGTCTTATTCAGTGTATAGGTCTTTCACCTGTTTGGTTAAATTTATTCCTAGGTTTATTATTCCTTTTAATGCAATTGTAAATGGGATTATTTTCTTTGATAGTTAATTATTAGTGAATAGAAATGCAACAAATTTTTGTGTATTGATTTTTGTATCTTACAACTTTACTGAATTTGTTTATTCTAACAGGTTTTTGGTGGAGTCTTCAGAGTTTTCTATATATATAAAATAGCTTTCATCTGCAAATAGTGACAGTTTTACTTTTTCCTCTCCATTTGGGTGAATTTTATTTCTTTTTGTTGTTTAATTATTCTGGTTAGGATTCCTAATACTATGTTTAATAAAAGTGATGGAAGTGGGCATCCTTGTCTTGTTCTTGATTTTAACGAAAAAGCTTTCAGCTTTTCACCATTGAGTATGATATTAGTTGTGGGCTTCATATATGACCTTTATTATGTTGAGATATATTCCCTCTGAACCTACTTTATGAGAGTTTTTATCATAAATGGATCTTGAATTTTGTCAAATCCTTTTTCTATATTTATTGGGAAGGTTATATTATTTTTGTCCTTCATTATGTTAATGTGGCATATCACATTGATTGATTTGTGGTTGTTGAAAAATCCTTAGGATACACCCAACTTGATCATGGAGTATGATTCTTTTAATGTATTATTGCTCGATCTCCACATATATACATATTTTCCTCTTTTCTTTAACCCATTTGTCATTTAATGTCACTGCAATCAGAAGAGATGCTTGACATTATTTCAATATTCTTAAATTTGAGACTTGTTCCTTGGCTTTATGTGTGATCTATCCTGGAGAATGTTCCATGTGTACCTGAAAAGAATGTGTATTCTATTGCCTGTAGATGAAATGTTCTGTATCTATTAAGTCTAAGTGGTCTAATGTGTCATTTAAGGTCGATATCTCCTTATTGATTTTCTGTTGGATGATCTATTCATTGATGAAACCAGGGTGTTAAAGTTCTCTGCTAATATTGAATTACTGTCTGCTGTTCCCTTTATGTGTACTTATATTTGCTTTATACATTTAGGTGCTCCTATATCAGATGCATAAATATTTGCAAAGGTTATATACTCTTGTTTGATTAATTCCTTTATTACAATGTAATGTCCTTCTTTGTCTCTTATTACAGTCTTTGTTTTAAAATATGTTTTGTCTGACATAAATAGAGCTGTCCCAGATTTCTTTGGGTTTCCATTTCTATGGAATATCTCTTTCTTTCTTTCTCTCTTTTTAAAAAAACATTTTTATTTATTTATTTGACAGAGAAGGACACAGCGAGAGAGGGAACATAAGGAGGGGCAGTGGGAGAGGGAGAAGCAGGCTTCCTGCTGAGCAGGGAGCCTGATGTGGGCTTGACCCCAGGACTCTGGAATCATGACTTCAGCCAAAGGCAGATGCTCAATGACTGAACCACACAGGCACCCTGGAATATCTTTTTCTATTCCTTTACTTTCAGTCTGTGTGTGCCCTTACATCTGAAATGAGCCTCTTACATGCTATATATACACAGTTTTGTTTTTTTATTCACTCATTCTATTTCTTTTGGTTGGAAAATTAGTCCATTTACATTTGAAGTAATTATTAGTAAGTATGTACTTATTGCCATTTTGTTACTTGTTTTTTGGATGTTTTATAGTTCCTTTATTTTCTTCCTTTGTAATTTGATGATTTCTGTAGTGATATGCTTAGATTCCTTTGTCATTATCTTTTATCTAATATAGGTTTTTGCTTTGTGATTACCATGATGCTTACATATAGCAACTTATTTTTATAAATCTCTTTTAAGTTAATAACAACTTAAATTGAGATTTAATTGAGACCTAAAGGTCTATATTCCCCTACCCTATGTTTCATGTTTTTGAGGTCACCTTTTAAATCTTTTTATCTTATATATTCTTAGTTAATTATTGTAGATATATTTTTATAACTTTTGCCTTTTATTTTTATTTATTTATTTGAGAGGGAGGGAGAGAGTGTGAGAGTGAGAGTGTACAATCAGGGAAAGCAGCAGGCAGAGGGAGAGGGAGAAGCAGCCTCCCTGAGTAGTAGGGATCCTGATGCAAGGTTTGATCCTAGGACCCTGGGATCATGACCTGAGCGAACACTAGATGTTTAACCAACTGAGACACCCAAGAGACCTTACTTTTGCCTTTTAACCTTCATACTAGGTTGTGATGATTCACAACCTTAGCAGTGTTAGATTATTCTGAATTTTCATATATTTACCTTTACCAGTGAGAGTTATACCTTCATATATTTTCCTTCTACTAATCAGGACCCTTTTGTTTCAGTTTTAAGAAGTCCTTTTAAGGAGCCCCTGGGTGACTCAGTGGGTTAAAGCCTCTGCGTTCGGCTCAGGTCATGATCCCAGGGTCCTGGGATCAAGCCTGGCCCGGATCAAGCCCCCTCCTGCAGGGGACTCTCTGCTCAGCAGGGAACCTGCTTTCCCCTCTCTCTTTGACCACCTCTCTGCCTACTTGGGATCTCTGTCTGTCAAATAAATAAATAAAATCTTAAAAAAAAAAAAAGAAGTCCTTTTAACATTTCTTAGAAGGCCCATCTAGTGGTGATGAATTTCTTTAGTTTTTACTGTCTGGAGAAGTGTATCTCTTTTAATTCTGAATGACAACTTTGCTGGGTTGAGTATTCTTGATTGTAACTTTTTGTTTTTTTCCAGCTCTCTATATATTGTGCCACTTCCGTTTCTACAAAGTTTCTGCTGAAAAATCTGCTGATAGTCATAATGGGATTCCCTTGTATATAATAAGGTATTTTTCTCTTGCTGCTTTTAAGACTCTCTCCTTGTTTTTAACATTTGACATTTTTTAAATTAAGTTTTTTTATTTTAATTCCAGTATAATAACATACACTGTTAGTGATAGTGATTCAACAATTCTATACATTACTCCGTGCTCTTCATTGTAAATATACTCTTTAATCCCCATCCCCTATTTCACTCATGCCCCCAGCCCACCACACCTCTGGTAATCATCAGTTTGTTCTCTATAATTAAGAGTCTGTTTCTTGGTTTGTCTCTCTCTCTTTCTTCCTCTGCTTGTTTGTTTTCTTTCTTAAATTCCACATGAGTGAAATCATGGCATTTGTCTTTCTCTGACTTATTTTTCTTAGCACTATACTCTAGCTCCATCCATGTTGTTGCAAATGGCAAGATTTCATTCTCTTTTATGGCTGAATAATAATTCCAATATATATATCTCACACCTTCTTTTTAAAATTTTTTAAATTTTTAAAAAATATTATTTTTCTTCAGTGTTCCAAAATTCATTGTTTATGTGCCACACCCAGTGCTCCACGCAATACGTGCCCTCCTTAATATCCACCCCCAGGCTCACCCAACCCCCCACCCCTCTCCCCTCCAAAACCCTCAGTTTGTTTCTCAGAGTCCACAGTCTCTCATGGTTCATCTCCCCCTCCGATTTCCCCCAATTCACTTCTCTCCATCTCCCCATGTCCTCCATGTTATTCCTTATGCTCCACAAGTAAGTGAAACCATATGATAATTGATTCTCTCGCCTTGACTTACTTCACTCAGCATCATCTCTTCCAGTCCTGTCCATGTTGATACAAAAGTTGGGTATTTGTCCTTTCTGATGGAGGCATAATATTCTATTGTATATATGGACCATATCTTCTTTATCCATTTGTCTGTTGAAGAGCATCTTGGTTCTTTCCACAGTTTGGCCACTGTGGCCATTGCTGCTATGAACATTGGGGTAGACATGGCCCTTCTTTTCACTTCATCTGTATCTTTGGGGTAAATACCCAGTAGTACAATTGCAGGGTCATAGGGTAGCTCTATTTTTAAATTCTTAAGAAATCTCCACACTGTTTTCCAAAGTGGCTGCACCAACTTGCATTCCCACCAACAGTGTAAGAGGGTTCCCCTTTCTCCACATCCTCTCCAACACTTGTTTATATACCACACCCACCTTCTTTATCCATTTATCAGTCGATGGCTATATGGGCTGCTTCCATAATTTGGCTTTTGTAAATAATGCTTCAATAAACATAGGGGTTCATGTATCCCTTTGAATTAGTGTTTTTGTCTTTTGGGAGTAATTACCCAGTAATGCAAAAAATAGAGTAGCTCTATTTTTTTTTAACTTTTTGAGAAAGAGAGCGAGAGTGAGAGCGAGAGAGAGAGAGCACAAGCAGGAGAAGGGGCAGAGGCAAAAGGAGAAGCAGACTCCCCACTGAATAGAGAACCTGATGGAGAGTGCTCAATCCCAGAGCCCTGTAACCTGAACCGAAGGCACATGCTCAACTGATTGAGCCACCCAGGTTCTCCCTACATCTTTATTGAATTAACTGATCAGTTCTTGTACATTTTTGGTGGAATCTTTAGGGTTTTCTCTATAGTATCATGTCATCTACAAATAATGAAAGTTTTACTTACTAATTTGCATGCTTTTTATTTCTTTTTGTTGTCTAATCACTGTGGCTAGGAATTCTAATTTGAAAAAAAAAAGTGGTGAGAGTGGACATCCTTGTCTATTCCTGACCTTATGGGAAAAGCTCCCAGTTTTTCCCTATTAAGTTTGATGTTAGCTGTGGGTTTTTCATATATGGCCTTTATTATTTTGAGGCATGTTCCCTCTAGGCCATTAAGAATGGATATTGTGCTTTGTTGAATGCTTCTCCCTTATCTATTAAAATCATCATGTGGTTTTTATTTTTTCTCTAACTGATGTGACATATCATGCTGATTGTTTTGCAAATATTGAACCAAACTTGCATCCCAGGAATTAATCCCACTTTATTGTGGTAGATGATTTTTTAATGTATTGTTGGGTTTAGTCTGCTAATATTTTGTTGAGGATTTTTACATCTATATTCATCAGAGATACTGACCTGTAGTTCTCTTTTTTTGTAGTGTTTTACCTGGTTTTGGTATTAGGATGCTATTGTCCTCATAGAATGGATTTGGATTTTTTTTTCTCTTCTGTTTTTTTGGAATAGTTTGAGAAGAATAGCTATTACTAATTCTTCTTTCAATGTTTGGTAGAATTCACCTGTGAAGCCATCTGGTCCTGAACTTGTATTTGTTGGGAGTTTCAATTTCATTGCTGAAAATCAGTTTGTTCAATCTTCTATTCCTTCTTCAGTTTTTGTAGGTTATGTGTTTCTAGGAATTTAGCAATTTCTTTTTTTTTTAAAGATTTTATTTATTTGTCAGAGAGAGAGAGAGAGCACGAGCACAGGCAGACAGAGGCAGAGGGAGAAGCAGGCTCCCTGCTGAGCAAGGAGCCCGATGTGGGACTCGATCCCAGGACGCTGGGATCATGACCTGAGCCAAAGGCAGCCGCTTAACCAACTGAGCCACCCAGGCGTCCCGGAATTTAGCAATTTCTTATAGGTTATCTTATTTGTTGGCATATACTTTTTCATAGTATTCTCTTATAATTGTTTGTATTTCTGTGATTTTTTAACCTTTTTTTTTTTTTGCGTCTGGCTAGAAGTTAATCAATTTTGTTGATCTTTTCAAAGAATCAGCTTCTCGTTTCATTAATGTTCTATTTTTTTTTAAGTTTCTATATCATTTATTTCTGTTCTAGTCTTTATTATTTCTTTCTTTCTGCTGGGTTTGAATTTTGTTTTTCTTTATTTAGTTCCATTATGTGAGAGGATAGGCTGTTTATTTGAGATTTTTCTTGCTTCTTCAGGTAAACCTGTTTTGCATCTTAAAGATTTTGGACAGTTGTGTTTTCATTTTCATTTGTTTCCATGTAGTTTTTTAATTTCTTCTTTGATTTTTTTTTTTGGTTGACCCATTCATTGTTTAGTAGCATATTATTTAACCTCCACATATTTGTGCTCTTTCCAGATTTTTTCTTGTAGTTGATTTCTGGTTTCATAGTGTTGTGGTCAGAAAAGATGCATGGTATGACTTCGATCTTTTTTAATTTGTTGAGACTTGTTTTGTGACTTAATATGTGATCAGTTCTGGAGAATGTCCCATGTGTACTTGAAAAGAATGTGCATTTTGCTGTTTTAGGATGGAATGTTCTGAATATAACTGTGAAGTCCATCTGGTCCAGTGTGTCATTCAAAGCACGGTTTCCATGTTGATTTTCTGTGTGGATAATCTCTCCGTTGATGTAAGTGGAGTTTTAAAGTCCCTACTGTTATTGTATTACCATCAATTTTTTTTTATGTTTGTTGTTAACTATTTTTTGTATTTGGGTGATCCCATGTTACATGCATAAATATTTACAATTGTTCTACCCTCCTCTTGGATTGTTCCCTTTATTATTATACAGTGTCCTTCTTTGTCTTTTGCTACAGTCTTTGTTTTAAAGTGTATTTTGTCTGATATAAGTAGTGCAACCCCAGTTTTATTTTTAAAAATTTTTTGTTTGTTTATTTATTCATTTTTGAGAGAGAGAGTGTGTGAGCCTGTGTGAGCAGGGAGGAAGGGTGGGGGTAGAAATCTTAAGCAGACTCTGCACTGAGTGCTGAGCTTGATGTGAGGTTCAATCTCAGAATCCCCAAATCATGACCTGAGCCAAAATCAAGAGTTGGATGCTTAACTGACTGAGCCACCCAGGCACACTCCCACCTTTTTTGAGGACATCCATTTTCATGATAACTGTTTCTCCATCCCTTATCAATCTGCAGGTGTCTTTAGGTTTGAAATGAGTCCTTGTGGGCAGCATATAGACAAATCTTGTTTTTTATCTGCTCATTACCCTATATCTTTTTTTTTTTTTAAGATTTTATTTATTTATTTGACAGACAGAGATCACAGAGAAGCAGGCAGAGAGAGAGAGGAGGAAGCAGGCTCCCTGCTGAGCAGAGAGCCCGATGCGGGGCTCGATCCCAGGACCCTGGGATCATGACCTGGGCTGAAGGCAGAGGCTTTAACCCACTGAGCCACCCAGGCGCTCCACCCTATATCTTTTTATTGGAGTGTTTAGTCCATTTACATTCAAAGTAATTATTGATAGATATGTATTTATTGCCACTTTGTTACTTGCTTTGTAGTTTTTCTCTGACACTTGTTCTATTTCATGTTTTTTTTTTTTTTTTTTGGTCTTTAGTAATATACTGGGATTCCTTTTTCTTTATTCTTTTCATATCTATTACCAGTTTTTGATTTTGTTGTTATCATATTGTGTATATGGCAGTGTATCTTACGTTCATGGTTGCTTAAGTTTGAACCATTCTTTGCTCTTCTCTCCCCCATTTTAGGTATATGATGTTATATTTTACATGCTTTTATTTTATGAATCCCTTGTTTGATTTTTTTTTTTTTACAGAGGTACTTATTTTTACTGTTTTTGTGTTTTTTACTTTTTATACTCCCACTTAAGGAATTTCCTGTACCCTCAAAGAGTCCCTCTTAATATGTCTTGCAGGGCTGGTTTAGTCATCATGAACTCCTTTAGGTTTTGTTTGTCTGAGAAACTTTTTATCTCCCTTTCTATTCTGAATGACAGCCTTGCTGAATACAGTATTCTTGGCAGTAGATTTTCCCCTCCTGGGTCTGGATATCTGTTTCCTTCCCCAGATTAGGGAAGTTTTCAGCTATTATTTTTTCAAGTAAAATTTCTGACCCCTTTTCTCTTCTTCTGAGATTCCTATAATACGAATGATATTGCACTTGTGCTTGATGGAGTCACTAAGTTCCCTAAAACCATTCTCAATCTGTATAATTTGTTTTCCTTTCATTTGCTCAATTTGATTACTTTCTACTACTCTGTCGTCTGGGTAATTAATTCTTTCCTCTGCTTCATCTAGCCTGGTATTTATTCTTTCAAGTGTATTTTTAAATTTTATTTATTGTGTTCTTCATCTGTGATTGGTTCTTTTTTTCTTCTTTATTAAATTTTTCACTGTCCTCTACTCTTAAGTCCTGTGAGTATCTTTATGATCAGTACTTTAAACTCTCTACCAGGCATATCATTTTTGTCCATTTTGTTTTGGTCTCTTGCTATGGTTTGATCCTCTTCTTTCTTTTGGGACATATTTCTCTGTCTCCTCATTTTGTTTAACTCTTTGTGTCTGTTTCTCTGTGTTGAGAAAGTCACCTATGTCTCTTGCTCTTGACAATAATAGCCTTATGAAGAAGAGATCCTATAATGCCCTACAGTACTGTGTCACCTGTTCCCCAGGGCCAAGTGCTTCCAGAGTATCTCCTATATGTGTTGTGTGTGTTCTGCACAGAAAAAGAGTCCTGGCTCTTTTTCTTTCAGTCCGGTTATTTGCAGAGGCTTTCTTTGCTTTTTATGGGCAGCATTTGGTCCCCAGCAGGGGTGGGAAATGATTTAAAGAGATGTGCACTGGCCTGCTTGTGAAATGAAACCTGCTACCACCACCAATGCTGGAACTGAGATCCCACAAACACACGAGTGGAGAGATGGGGTGTTAATGGGGCTTGTGTTGGTCTTCTTTGAGAGAGGGCCTGTAGCACTGGGATGGAGGCAGGTGCAAACAGGAAGGGCAAATCTGCCAAAGTGTATGTGGGGTGCTTTGGTGTAAGCAAGTTTGGTAGCAAGTGTCAGCACTGTGCTGGTACCTGGAGGTGACCCTGTGCTTATGCTGGAGGTTGGGATAGGGAAATGGCATCTGCCAGGTCCTTTGTTCCTGGTGGGGTCTCTGCATGATACCTGCCTCTCCAGGCCTCACTCTGTAAAGAGTTAATCACTCTCTCTCCTATTGGCCCTGGCATTTTTCAAACTGCTGGTTCTGTGCTGCATCTGCATGGGATTTTAGACTTTGTCTTTTTTTTTTTTTTAAGATTTTATTTATTTATTTGTCAGAGAGAGAGAGAGTGAGCACAGGCAGACAGAGTGGCAGGCAGAGGCAGAGGGAGAAGCAGGCTCCCCACTGAGCAAGGAGCAGGCTCCCCACTGAGCAAGGAGCCTGATGTAGGACTCGATCCCAGGACACTGGGATCATGACCTGAGCCGAAGGCAGCTGCTTAACCAACTGAGCCACCCAGGCGTCCCAGACTTTGTTTTTAAGGATGGGGACTCCGCTTCCTGATGCCCTCCATCTCTCCCAGAGTCAAATGCATAGATTTAAAAATTCCATGCTTCAAGTCCCACTGTTTGTAAGAACTCATGGTATTTGGCCTCTCTCACTTTTAGAGCCAAATGTTATGGGGATTCATCCTCCCTGTGCAGGCTCCACAGTGTGAAAGTCTATTTTTCACCCTTTTCCATACCACCAGCTCATTTCCTACCATGGATGGCCAGGGTCTATTTTGCTCCCAAACTGCAACTTCACCCTTCCTACCCTCCTCAATGTGGCCTCTTCTCTATCTTTAGTCTTCAGATCATTTTCTGGATTATTTACACTCATGTGAGTGTTATCCAGTTTTATCTGTGGGATGAGGTGAGCTTAGGGTTTTCCTATTCTGCCATCCTCCCAGCTTCTCTCTAACTTTTGACATTTTAGTTATAACATGTTTTGGTGTTTTTGTTTTGTTTTGTTTTTTGTTTTTTTTTTGCTCATCCTGAGACTCTGGGATTCCTGGATTTGAATGTCTGTTTCTCTCCCTAAGTTAAGGAAGTTTTCATCCATTATTTTTCAAACAGGTTTTCTGCCTTGTTTTCTCTCTTCTCCTTCTGAGACTCCTGTAATGCAAATGTTGTCTCATGAGTCCCCAACGTATCTTCAGTTTTTGTTTTTTTTTCATTCTTTCTTTTTGCTGCCTGATGGGGTGTGAGTTCCACTGCCTTCTCTTAAAGCTCACTGCTCTTTCTTCTGCTTTATCTAATTTGCTGTTGAATCCCTACAGTGCATTTTCCAGTTTGGTTATTGTATTTTTCAGCTCTGTGACTTCTTTTTGGTAGTTCTATATTTTCTACCTTTGTTAAATTTTTTACTGTGTTCATTCTTTTTTTTTTTTTTTAACCCATGTTCAATGAGACTCTTCATGACCATTATTTTGAACTCTTTATCAAGTAAACCACTTAATCTCTGTTTCCTTAAAGACTTTTTTTTTGGAGGTCTTGTTCTTGTCTTGTTCTTCAGTTTAGAACACATTCCTCTGTGTGTAATTTTTTTTTTTTTTAACTCTGTGTTGATTTTGATGTATTAGATAAAACAACTGCCTCTCCCAGCCCTGGAGGAGTGACCTTGTGTGGGAGATGCAATTTATTGTTTAAACTCACCCTAGCTCTAGGTTGTCTCTCAAACCTTTGTAGTTACACAAGCAATCAATTTTATTTTTAGTGCCTCCAGTAGTTGAAGGTATGCCAAGAATTGGCAGTTTCCCAATTGGGGAGGATATCAATCAGCACCTAGGTTTAGGCCAATTGGAAGCCATGCCTTCAGGGAGTAGCTTTTAAAGTATGCAAACATATATAGTCCTATGGGACTGAGCATTAAGTCCCACTGGCTATTAGAACCATGTGATCTAGAGGTGTCCTCTGATGACAGTTACAAAAATTGGGGTACTAGGAGATATTGGTAGGTTGGATTGAGGCAGAAGGAGAGTGCAGATGGTACATGCTAGCCCCAGAGAGTACCCTAGCAGGTTCCTTGATGTATGTTAAATTAGATGCCTACACTTCAGACCAGTGTTTAAGATAATCAAATAAATATTGTTCACATAAAATTTGGGCTCCTTTAAATTGACTGCCTCTGCACTAGTCCCTGTGTTGGGTGAGTTTGAGTGTGTGAGCTGTTTAAAAACTGTTTCTCGGTAATCCTGTTGGTCTGTGGACATGAGCCCTGTTGTTTTTCAAGTTAGGCATTTTGGGGTTTACCCCTCAGGTACAGGTGTTGAACACTGGTGCAACCAATGTGCACTTCAAACCCTCAGCTCCTCGGGGAGAAGCTCCAGGTTTTGATTGTCCTCCTGATTTTGCATCCATGTGTGACAGTAGGGTTTGATGAGATTGTCTCAGCCTATCCCACCCACTTTAATGTGGGTTTTTCTTCCCCTCATTTGTCTGATATGTAGGATTTGCTCAGCTAGTTTGTGTTTTGTTTTTTTTCCCCAGAAGAAAGTGTTCCATATGCAGCTGTTGATTTGGTGTAATCATGGCAAGAAGTGAGTTTAGGATCTTCCTATACTACCATCTTGAGCTAGAACTTTCAAGTACCATTATATTAGAAGTTTCTAGGTAGTCCCATCTAAAGTTAATTCCCTTTAAAAAATTTCCTGTAGGGGCACCTGGGTGGCTCAGTGGGTTAAGCCTCTGCCTTCGGCTCAGGTCATGATCCCAGGGTCCTGGGATCGAGCCCCGCATCGGGCTCCCTGCAGGGAGCCTGCTTCCCCCTCTCTGTCTGCCTCTCTGCCTACTTGTAATCTCCTTCTGTCAAATAAATAAAATCTTTAAAAAAAAATTTCCTGTAACTCTAATCATGTTATACCTTGTCTATAATGATTAACATAGACAGTTTATTTTCTTTTCTGGATTACTGTGGTGAGATGATGTTACATTCATTTTTATGGCTCGCTCTAGGACTAATAGCAGATTTGGAGTTTGGTAGTTTCTTTTTTCTTTCTTTCTTTCTTTTTTTTTTTTTTTTTTAAAGATTTTATTTATTTATTTGAGAGAGAGAGAGAATGAGAGGGGAGAAGCAAACTCCCTGCTGAGCGGTGAGCCCAATGTGAGACTCAGTCCTGGGATTCCTGGATCATGACCTGAGCTGAAGACAGACACTTAACCAGCTGAGCCACCCAGGCACCCTAGAGTCTGGTACATTATTGTACAATAATGTGTGTACAATATTGAATGGAAGGAAGAAAGTAAATGTATATGTATATACACACACCTGGTATATTCCTTATCCTTAAGATATTTATATGTATTTACATAAATATATTTGTAGTAATGTTTCATGCATTTAACCAAAGACTTCTGGTTCTATATAAGATAGTGAACTGAGTGTGACTGCTGGGTCCTTCTCATGCACAACCATTCTGGGAATGTCAGAAAGGAGATATCTATAACAATCTAGAATCTAAGGACAAATTTTCAACCTAATGACGGACACCAACCAAAAATCTATAATAAACATTATACTAGAGCAAAATTTTAGATGCTATATTACTCAAGAATGTGTTTCCTATATGTAAAAAAAACCAAACAAACAATCCCAGAACAACAGTGGTAAACAGACAAGGGATTGAAGTTTCCTCACAGCAGGAGGTCCAGAGGTGGGCATTGCAACTCTGGGACATGTCCTCACAAATCTTCAGTGTTTAGGCCCCTTCTAATTTCTGATCATCATCTCACACATCGAGCTTTTTTCCACTTCAACCTCTCAAGGTGACTTTTGCTTCTTAGGTAACCGTGATCAAGGCAGGAAGAAGGGAGTGGAGAGAGGGGCAAAGAGATGTGGAACTTAGATAGCTAGGCTTTCTGAGAGCTCACATAGGGACATTGTCTAGCATCCCATTGGCTTGACTGTTACATGACAACCTTTAGTGGAAGGACAGCTGCACTTTTGCCTCTATAAACAAAATTGGGTTCTGGTAGAAAGGAAAAAATAGAGACTTGAAATCGGGTCAGTGATTAGTAGCATCTGCTTTGTATTCTGTTTAGGTTTGAGAACAACATCATGATCTCCACCATGACCACTGCCTTTCAAGTTAGTAGTGGTATCGTGGTTATTGTAAAAAGGCAACAATAGATGAAAATATAACTCTGTCAGTTCTGCTAAAATCTACAAAAACTGTATCTAGATTATTAAATCACTTATTAACCAATACTAGGTAGCTTACCGAGCCTATGAAATTGACAACAGTTTAGAAATTTGGAAACTAACTAGGAACTGTACCCAGAACATACTGTAGATCTGCTGTAGCCGAGATACTGCTGTTACCACTATTCGGCAGAGACACTGCAGTGTGAACTGCCCAATCTACTAATCTGAGCCCTGGGTATTAGCACAAGAATCTATGCCACAACCCAGTCTCTGTTTCCTCTCTTTCAGAATGACTCTGCAAGACTCTGCTTTCTTCTTTACTTCATTAATGTCCCTTTCAAAGTCTGTGTTCTCTCTGTACAAGTGTCTGACAAAACCAAGTTTCTGTCCTTTATTATGGGAATCAGGGACCTAAAGAGAGAGAAGCATCTTGTAATGCCCAGGGAGGATGTTTAGAGATGCTGGATGACTGGAAGGAATGATGAATACATTACAACATAGTATAACATATCCCTTTCAGATGTTGATAATATATAAAATTCCTCTTCAAATTCAACCAACCTTTAGAGCCAAAAAGAGTCCAGCAAGAAAATCAGATGCATGATCAATATTTAAAAATAAATTTCATACCTCCATACCAACAATGACCAGTTAGAAATTTTAATAGAAAATATTTTAATTGCAACAAAACCATATGATTTACAGAAATTGAGCTATTAAAGAATACAAAAAGTAACTATTTAAAATTATACAATTCCATTAAAGGATATTTTTTAAATACCTGAATAAATGAAGCAAAATATCCTGCAAATAGATGAGACATTTTGAAGATTAAATTCCTCAAAAATTAATCTATAAATGCACTATAATTAAAAAGAATCCCAGAAGGATTTTTGGAGGTAAATCAATAAAGTGATTTTAAAATGTATTTGGTGAATATCTAACAGCAGTTTTGAAAATTGCCAAAGCAATTGCCAATTCAATTGCCAAAGCAATTGAAACAGTGTCACAGGATCAACTCTTTAAGCCAAGAGGTCAGGGTAGAAAGTCAAGAAACAGAACCGTGACTATATGGGCATTTGCTATAGAGAAATAAAATCAATAAAGAAATATTGGATTGTTTAGTAAAAGGTATGGAAAAAATTAGCTCACTACAAGGAGAAAAATATAATCAAATCCCTCTCTTGTCTAAAAATAAACTCCAAATGTATTATAAAAGATGAAATATAAAATTGAAGAAGAAAATATAGGAGAATATCAGGAAAGGAAGAGATTTCTTTAATAAGAGTTCCAGGTTGAGTCTTCCAGGTAATAGATCCTAAGAGATTTGCATTTGGGGGAGATTTTTGGAATGTCGTCTTAGGCTCAATACCTATGGAGAAGACAAGGGAGAAGGGTCCTGCTGAGTGAGAAGTTGAACTGTAGTGGTCTTAGCTTGATCCCATGGGGAACTCCAGACCTGGGACAGTTCTTCTGATTTGGACTGAGTGGACCCAGTCTCTGTTCCTTGCATGGACCAGTTACTGTCCCCAGGAAGTAGGCATGACCTTGAGTGAGATAGTTGGGGCAATGCCAGAGTTTCCCACCTTTTCCTCTTGGCAATTGTGAATACTGCTGCCATGAACATGGGTGTGTAAATATCTCTTCAAGATCCTGCTTTCGGGACGCCTGGGTGGCTCAGGGGGTTAAAGCCTCTGCCTTCGGCTCAGGTCATGATCTCAGGGTCCTGGGATCGAGCCCCGCATCGGGCTCCTTGCTCAGCAGGGAGCCTGCTTCCTCCTCTCTCCCTGCCTGCCTCTCAGCCTACTTGTGATCTCTGTCTGTCAAATAAATAAATAAAATCTTAAAAAAAAAAAAAAAGATCCTGCTTTCAATTCTTTTGGCTAAGAGAAGTGGGATTGCTGGATCAGATTGTAATTATATTTTTAACTTTTTGAGGAAGTAGCTGTACCAATTTGCATTCCCACCAGCAGTGCACAGGGATTCCCCTTTCTTTCCACATCCTCACCAGCACTTATTTTTGGCTTGTGTCTAGTGTGTGTGTGTGTGTGTGTGTGTCCTTTGTTTTGTTTTTGATAGTAGGTATCCTAATGTGTGTGAGGGCCTATCTTATAGTTTTTATTTGTGTTTTTTAATACAGCTAGTTTTTTAAAAAACATTTTATTTATTTATTTGACAGAGAGAGAGACACACAGCAAGAGAGGGAATACAAGCAGGGTGAGTGGGAGAGAGAGGAGAAGGCTCTTCACTGAGCAGGGAGCCCAATGCGGGACTCGAGCCCAGGACTGTGGGATCATAACCTGAGCCAAAGGCAGATGCTTAACAACTGAGCCACCCAGGTGCCCCAATGCAACTAGTTTTTTAAAATTACAATTTATTTTCTTATAAACATAAAAGCAACATACACTCACTATAGAAAATTGGAAAACAGAAAATTATAATGAAGAAAATATTTCTTAGTGTCCTGGTACTTCAAGGTAATCAGTGTTAATGCTTTGGTTTGTGTTTTTCAATCTTTAATCTGTCCATATTTACACATGGGTGATGCTAGCCTGTACTGCCCCTTTGGGCAATTTGGAAAGAGGCATCCCATTTTCTAGGTGAGTGCAGCTCACCATGGTGGGCAGCGTGATAAGCACAGGGCAGCTAGATATCAGATCTCATGCCTCGAGGACATGAGATCGAGGCACCCTGTGCAGTGAACAACTTGTAAAATCATATGTTGTAGTCTGAATGTGCACATGGATTTTATTTCATATTTTTATGAAGCTGAGATCATACTATGTGGTAGACTATGTTGGGATAGAACATAATTTTAGTTTATTCCCATTGATAAATGATTTCCAAAATTTTGATATTGTAAATCCTTGCTGGTAAGGTAATACTTGTAAATAAATACTCACTTTTAGAATTATTTCCTTATGATACATTCCTAAAAATTGCCTTGAAAATTAAGTCTGAGTGTTTATGATGTGTACCACACTGTGCTCAGAGAGTTACATAATCCTTATCACAAACAAATGATGTGAAGGTACTATGATTCCCTCTTTTTTTTTTTTAATTTTTAAAGGTTTTTTAAATTTATCTACTTGACAGACAGAGACCACAAGTAGGCAGAGAGGCAGGCAGAGAGAGGAAGGGAAGCAGGCTCCCCGCCCAGCAGAGACCCCGATGTGGGGCTCGATCCCAGGAACCCGGGATCATGACCCGAGCTGAAGGCAGAGGCTTTAAACCACTGAGCCACCCAGTGCCCCTGATTCCCTCTTTTTAGAGAGAAAACGGAGGCACAACGAGAAATGAAGTGACTTAGTTACTTGATCCCAGTGACATGGCTGGGAAGCTGTGGAGTTGGGATTTGAACACACTTCTGTCAGCTGCATCTGCTCCAGAGCTCAAGCCATTAACTTGCTACAAGGGATTCACTTCAAAGGAGAAGACAGATGGATTTGTGAAGAGTTTTACAACAAATAGGACTCATCAGTGGAACAGACCTTGACCACTAGATAATTTCCACAGGAGATGAGACCATTCAAAAGCAATGGCTTATTATTATTATTATTAATGTATTTGTTAGAAAAATTTCTTGACAGAATGATTAATATTTTATCAAGACACACATTGTTCATTCCTAAGCTCTTTTTAAGAGATGCAACTTCAGAAGATAATTTAAATTTAGATTGACTCTGATTAAAAATGATAATGTCTTTGTGCCCTAAAATTTTTAGTTTAGATTCCAAAGTATCTGGGTCAATGAAGAGATTGTTTTGACAGCCTCGTCTCAGACTGCTCACTTCCCTATGCTGCCCCTGACCTTCTGTTTTTATTAAACAGAGGTGATAGACTTCGTTCACTTCCTCACAGAGATGTTAAGATACAGACTATAGTCCCATGAGCTCTGTGAAAGAAGGTTGTTCACAAGTACTAATGAGATACTGCTCTTTTTTTTTTTTTAAAAAAGATCTTATTTATTTGACAGAGAAAGAGACATCACAAGTAGTCAGAGAGGCAGGCAGAGAGAGAGGGTGAAGCAGGCTCCCCGCTGAGCAGAGACCCCTGACATGGGGCTCGATCCCAGGGCCCTGAGATCATGACCCGAGCCAAAGGCAGACGCTCAACCCACTGAGCCACCCAGGTGCCCCTACTCTTTTTTCATATAGTGAATGGATTTTGATTTTTAAAATGTCAAATATTTTAAATATATGGGGAATAGATAATGCAATTCAAAATGAATACATCTTTTAAAAAGATTTTATTTATTTATTTGATAGGGAGTGAGCGAGCGAGAGAGCGAGCGAGCGAATATAAGCAGGGGGAGCAGCAGGCAGAGGGAGAGGGAGAAGCAGGCTCCCAACTGAGCAGGAAGCCCGATGTGGGACCTGATCCCAGGACCTTGGGGTCATGATCTCAGCTGAAGGCAGATGCTTAACCAACTGAGCCACCCAGGCACCCCAAAATACGATCACATTTTTAAGCGGGGATAAAGGAGGTAAGAAAAGAAGGGAGTCTTATGCAGCTATTTCTCATTAAAGAAATCTAATATGAGTTCTTGGACATACTGTACATAACAAGCTAAAGAGGGTCAGAATAATTGAGACAAATTAATGAAAAATACAATCTAGAAAAGGTTAATATTATATTACTAGTATATGCAGTCACAACCATCATGCGTCTCCCTCCCTTCCTCCCTTCTGTAGGCTTCACACCCAGTGTGGAGGCCATGGAGGGGCTTGAACTCATGACGGTGAGATGGAGACCTGAACCAAGATCAAAAGCTGGATGCTTAACTGACTGAGCCACCCAGGCACCCCCAGTGTGCTTATTTCTAACTTCTGCTTAGTTAATCAGTTTAACTTCTAAAGTAGTAGAGTTCAAATCAATGACTGTTTACTGGATCCATCATTTAAAAAATGCATTGCTTCAAACTAGAACTCTTTTCTATATTGCCAGTGGGAGTGTAAATTGCTATAACCACCTTGTAAAACTTTGGCAGTATCCACTGAATCTCATCATACACATAGCCTTTTATCCCCCTAGAGAATGCGACACTTTCTTGTGGCAGAAAATGTGGAAATAGGGAAAAGAACAAAGAGAATAAAAATGGGTCATCCTAATATAGAGAGAACAAGTAACATTTTAAGGAGAATCCTGCCTTAATAACTGTTTTTTAAAAAATAACTTTTTGTTGTAGGCTTATTTTATATAATAATGTGAACACATTTTCATTTAATATTCATCAATATTTTTTAAAAATCTGCCTATAAAATTAAAACATGACTTCACCATAATATCTAGTGCTTATCATAATTCTGTCTTGTTGGATACTTAGTAATTTCTTTTCACTGCATTTAAATGATGCTGTGATAGACATTCTTATATATAAAGTTTTGACGAATATTTGAATACTAGAATTCCTAGAAGCAAAATTTCTTGTTTGAAAACTATAAACATTTTAAATATTTAGATATACATTTCTAAAAATTACTGTAACTTCCTTCAGCATGATATGATACTGTCCAACATCCAACAATATTATAATTTTTCTAATCTTGTCAAATTTATAAATCAAAAATAATTCTCATTCTAGCTGTAATTGGTATAGTTGGACTTTTACAATACACTGGCTATTTGTGTTTTCTTAAATTTTATTTTTTAGAATTCTCTGTTCTTTCGACCTTTTCTGTTACATCTCATTTGAAATAATTTTTTATAAAGGAGTAGCAACAAAAATTCCTTGCTTATTACATATGCTATATTTTTTTCTGCTTTACTACAAACTTTTCATATTTCAAACTCCTTTCCCAAACTAGTAAACTCTGATAGTTTGTCTCCTTGAGGAAGTAGAACTCAGGAGAACCTACTATCACATGGATTATATTAGACACTTTTGTTGGATTTCATTTCTTCTGTTGTTTTTTTTTCTCCAATGACTATCATGTTCTATCTTTTTACATTGAAATACATTGAAATAGAATATCATATTAGTTTCAGGTGTATAACATAGTGATTTGATGTTTGTATACATTGTGAAATAATCACCATAACAGGTCTGGTTATTATCTATCACCATACAAAGTTAATACAATATTATTGATTGTATTTCCCCTGCTGTACAATACTTTCCTATGACTTATTTATAACTGGATGTTTGTACTTCTTGTTCCCTTTGGTCCATTTTGTCCCCTACCTCCATGCCCTGCTCCTCTGGCACCCATCAGTTTGTTCTCTGTATCAATGAATCTGATTTTTTTTTTTTTTAGATTTTATTTATTTTAGAGAACACAAGTGGGGAGGGGTGGAGGGGGAGGGGGAAACAGTCTGGAGCAGACTCTGCACTGATCATGGAGCCCAACACTGGGCTCGATTCCACCACTGTGCGATTATGACCTGAGCTGAAACCAAGAGCTGGAGGCTTAACCAACCGAGCCACCCAGGTGCCCTTGTTTTTTTTTTTTTTAATTCCACACATAAATGAAATCATATAGTATTTGCATTTCTCTAGCTTATTTCACATAGTATAATACTCTCGAGTTTCATCCATGTTGTCGCAAAAGGCAAGATTTTATTCTTTTTTATGGCTGAGTAATAGTCCATTATTTTGATATTTTTATTTCATGTCCTTTCTTGCCTGTTTTGTTTTCCCTTTCCTTTCTTTTTAGTAAGACTGATTTCCTCTAAACCAATGACTCTGTTTCATCCCCAGAGGGCATAGTGGATACATATGAAATTCCTATTTGTAGAGAGGAAATTACATTCTTAGCCGCTTACCATTTATCAGGTACTGGGCTAGATGCTTCACTGCATTTATTCATGCTATCCTTAAAACAACCCTAATGAAGTAGGTATTTTCTTCATCTATAAACTGAGGGAACTGAGAATTGTTCAAATTATGTGTCCTTTCCTGTTTTCCCTTTGGCCTTCTTGATTTTTACCCCCAACCTGGTTTTTTAGAAGTCTTCTCCTTTGCTCCATCATTCCATACTTCCAGCTGCTCAGGCCAAAAACCCGAGTCTTCTTTTCTTCATACTTCACATTCAATCTGTGAGGAGTCCCTGTCAGTTTATCTCCTCCATCCCTATCTTCTGTGTCAAAGTCCCATCCTCTTGCTCTTGGATTATTTCAATAGCCTTCTTTTTTTTTTTTTTTAAATGTATTTATTTGTCAGAGAAAGAGGAAGAGAGAGTGAGCGAGCACAGGCAGACAGAGTGGCAGGCAGAGGCAGAGGGAGAAGCAGGCTCCCTGCCGAGCAAAGGAGCCCGATGCGGGACTCGATCCAATGACGCTGGGATCATGACCTGAGCTGAAGGCAGCCGCCCAACCAACTGAGCCACCCAGGCGTCCCTCAATAGCCTTCTAATTGGTCTCTGCTACCCACTACTGTTTATACTCAGCCTAGCAGTCAAAGTGGTGCTGTGTGTCAGAAGACATCACTTTTCTACCCTAAAGCCTCTAATGGCTCCCAACTCACTCAGAGTAGAAGCCTCATGGGAATTGTACCCCTCCCCACTCCCTCTTCCCTGTCTTTAGCTTCTCCATTCTCCCACTCTGGTCTCTTGGCTCTTCTTGGTGCACTCAGGCATATTCCTGCCTCAGGGATTTTGTACTTGCTGTGCTTTCTGCTTTGAAAGTTGCCTATTGGGATATCTTGCTCCTTAACCTCCTTCAGGCCTTTGCTTAATGTCACCTCCTCCAGAGGTGTTCCTTGATCATCTTATTTAAAAGAGCACCTGTCCTACTACTTTTGTCTCCTCCCTGCCTAATTTTTCTCCCTTAGCATTTCTAATCATTTCAGTCCACAAGTTTGTCATCTGTCTCTCCCATCTGGAAGGTAAGCTCCATTAGGGCTAGAATTTTTATGTGTTCATTCTCACCTGTGACCCCAACACCTAGAAGAATGCCTAGCATGCCAAAAGCACTAAATAGTGGTTGCATAAGTGAAGGATCCCCCATGTTGCAATCATGAGAGCAGGCCAAAGGTACCTGCTATGCAGAACTTCCTTTTTTCTACTTTCTGCCTCTCTTGTCCTTCCCCAGCTTTTACTTAAGAGACACCTGTCTGCTCTTGTTACAGGTGGTGAAAACTGAGAGGAATTGCAGCACGTGCAACCCTCATTCCTGCTGCCCTCCAGGAACCACAGCAGAGTGGTAGACAGCCTTAGAAAGAAGTGTTTAATTCCCATCATCCCATTACCATGGCTGCAAGAGAGAACTTGAAACCAGATATACCTGATTTTAGTTATCTCCGGATGCAATTCATTGAGAATGACGGGAGGAAGATGCTTCCTCCAAAGGAGAGTTTGGTAAGGTGCCAGCAGGATGCTGCTGAGGTGGAAAATATCTCCACATCCGCCTTTGTAAGCCCTGGTGTGGCCCAACCTGCTCAGGTTCCGGCTTACCTCAAGTTTCAACCACGCCAACCACAGGCCTCTGAAAATGCCAAGAAGTCCTCTGCCCAAGAATTTGATTCCTTCTCCTGGATTTAAAGTCCAGAAAGCAAAGCATTGACTATGCTGCCCAAGCACGCAGGGAGGTGTAGGGGATGGAGGAATGGGGAAGGCGGCCCTTCCCAGTTTGGCAGTGGGCACAGACCCAAGTGTCTAACGAAGGGCAGCTGGCAAAGGAGGGGCCGGGCTGTCCGGGGTGGAGGTCTGGGCTCTGGGAAGGCTGTTGAGACTCAAGCAATGCCAAAGACTAACCCTTCAAACCGAACCCAGTGGTAGGGGTGGGGGTGCGGTAAAGGAGTGGGGATGGGGAATGGGTTCTGAACCTTCTGTCCCATTTTCCGGGGAGTCCTGAGTTGGGGATGGTTCCTTGTTGCTGTAGAACTGTCCAAATTAAGAGGCCCTGGGGGGGGGGGTGTTGACTGTGAACGTGTGTCACACACACATATACTCACAACTGCAACAATATTGACTCATCTTAAAAAAAAAGCAACACCCCCCTCACAACCCACCTCCCCATCTCGCCCCGCTCCCCCAAACCCTGATACATTAAGTCTGCCCAGGGCAAATCTCCCCCTGCCCACTTCAGTAGAATATGCCTGTAGAATAACAGGGGAATGGTCCCATCATTTGATTCAGGTTTCTTGGGACAGTAGTAGCATTTTATAAAATTCAAACCTCAGGGACAAAAAGAAAGGCTGGAGTGGGGAGAAACTGGAGTGGGGAGAGGGTGCCGCTGGCCGCCGTGAGACCTCTGGAAAGAGAGACATCGAAAACGTCCGTGACGGTTGGAGTCGCGACTTCCTCCACTCCACAGGACCCGAGAGACGAGCCCTCTGGCCGGTTAAGTGCTGATTTATGCTCTGGTTTGGTTGGGGAGTGTGAGCGCGGCTGTGCGCGAAGGGATGCAGTTGCGGCCAAAGATGAGCCCCCAAAGGCTGGGTGTCCTTCACGCCGCCGGGTTAAGTTTCGGTGGAAAGTTTCCCTCTGAAGCTCCTCCTCCTTCACCCTGGAAACCAGTACCCGGTGGCCACACCGCGGAGCCCGAGCCCCCGCGCACCTGGCAGCCGCGCGTCCCCGGGGCAGGGGCGGGGGCGGGGCTGGCGGCGGCCCGGGCGGGGCCGGGCCGCGCGCTCCCCTGGGCCGCCGCGCAGGTTGGGCCCCGCCCCTCCCCGGCCCGCCCCGCCCGCCCTCTCGAGGGCAGAGTCGGGAGGGGGGAGTGGTGCCGTGTCCCCGAGCCGCGCGGCTCAGCCCCCAGCTGACGCACGGTCGAAAAGTTGCGCTCCAACCTTCTCCCTCCTCCTACTTTCTTCCTAGGGCCTGGCTGTGGAGTTGGAGCCGGGCGGGGAGGAGCCGGCTCCCCACACCACCCGGTGCCCTGTGCGGGTGGCGGATCGGGGGCCCGCGTCCGCAGGACGGCGGCACAAACTTTCCCGGCTGTTTGGGGATACTTGTCCGGAGAGTCCCGCACTTGGAGGGAGGAGGAGCCGGGTCCGCGGACAGGTACGTGGCATCCTGCTTTGCGCTTGAGGGATTCTTTTATTTTAGGGGCTTAAGGGAAGGGGAGAGCAGACGGGTCCTTTCCTTGCATTCCTCTCGACTGGGCTGGAGGGGCTGGTATTGGGATGGGGGTTGCGCTGGGAATATCACCGACAAGATCGCTGCGTGGGGTCGCAGCGCGGCGGCTGCCAGAGCTGCGGGACCGGGCGTTACTCGGTGACTGACCCCGGGGGAGGGAGAGCCGGCTTGTTTTGACGGAGAAAGATGTCAGCGGGACTCTCCACCTCGTTCCTGGGGCCCTGAGGCCGGAGAGCGGGGTCCTCCAGGAGGGACGCCAGAGGCGGAGAGATCTAGGGCTCAGTTTCCCTCTCCAGGCCACCTCGCCCTTACGCAGGAGACGGAGGTGAGGCCACTCTGAGGTTTGCAGTACTCTCCTGGTGTAAGGGCGGACTCGTTGGGTGGCTGTTGCTCAATTTCATAAGGTCTGTAATGAAACCGCGTTCAAGTCCTGGTGGTTGTTATTGACGGTGTGCCTGCGTGCCTGTCCGTCTCTCCCCGGCTCTGACTCCTACAGAGCTTCCTTGTTAACCCTGTTTCTGCTGGGGAATGGAACTAGCTGCGGTCCTAGTTCAAGCCCGGCCAGAGAGAGGTGTTGGTAGCAGGTGTAGTCTTGTTTGCTTGGAACTTTGGGAATCACGTGAGCTTTGTTTCATCCACCTGGATCCCATCCGAGTCTTAACTGATCCAGTTTCCACCATGCAGCGAGAGCTGCAGCCTCCGCCGTCCAGTGACGGGAAATATCCCCGTTGGAGGAAGGAACCCCAAACAGGAGAGAACCCCGAGGAGTAGTAGTAAGCCTACGGATTGGGCCCACCCTCAGGCTTCTCTGGAAGGGCTTGCTGTCAAATTCATCTTATTAGGAAGTCATCTGCTCTCTGCTAATAGCCACAGCAGCCCTTATGAAATTATGTAGGTCACTGAAAAAATAATTCCTGCTTAATCACCTTTATCCTGTTGATTAATGACAGAAAAGATTTCCTCTCCTTAATGTACCATGCCTGCTTGGTGGGGTCACCTGCCTGACCTCAAGTTCACTTGTACCCCTGGCACTAGACAGGCTGTTGTCCCTGCCCAAACCTATCGTACCCCATCTGAAGTCTACATTTGGAGAACATTAGTGTTTCACCTCCGGACAGACATTATGCAGGAGATCCAGTCCATAAATTTTAATGCTGCATACTTGTTGGCTTTAGATAACTTTTCAGATAATTAAAAGCTGGTTTCTTTTAGCTGCAGTTAATCCCTTTGTATGGAGCTCATAAAAATTGTGCCTGTACTTCTTGAAATGCATTAAGTTTGGGGTCCCATTTCTCATTTGTCCTGTAGCTTTTGGAACAGGATTAAATTGTGTGGGTTGGGTGAAAAGGGCAAAAGAAACCCAGCTTCAGTGAACTAGATTCAGAGACAGGTTTAGAGTGGTCTCATATTTTAGGGCCAACTATCCAGCTGGCTTCCTTCTTGCCTCTACACAGAGACGCTATAGGTTGTATTGTTTGTAAAAGGCTAGAAATCAAAGGACTGTTGGGAATAATGCATCACTGGGCAGTTCTGCATGTTAACATCCCAAGTTTGGCTCTGCGCACTTTCTCTACACAGTTCGTAGGAAGCCAATAAGTAATGCCTGCAAATCAAAAAGCAGATGTGCAAACAAAGTATGTAGAAATAGGCACAAATGAGAAGAAACAAGAATTGCCTGAGGAGTGACTTTTGAAATTTTGTTCTCGTATTACCTAAAATAAAATTTTGATAAGGAAGCTTCCTCTTCCTGCCAATATAAAACAAAATTGCTTTCTCAGATCCATGTTTAGGGGCTTGATCTTTATTCTGTGTACACGTTTCATAGGGCAATCCATGGGCCCTTTGAAGAACTGGGCACTCAGATTCTGGCCTTGGAACCCATTTTCTATCTATTTCACTCTGTCTCAGCGACTTCCCACTCTTAGCCTCGGTAGAGGAATGGTGCTCAAGAGTGACCAATAACGTCAGGGATTTCATTTATAGGGATCTGATCTCTTAGTAAAGACAAATACTGAAAGTAACTTTTCTGTAGAGCTTCATGATCAGCAAAGTGCTTAGATAGGTACTGCATTTGTGCTTTTTAACTGTTTTGTAGTGAGTGCTGTTCTATTTAGACTGCATAGGAAAACGGATGAGATTCAGAGAAATTAAGGAACTTTTAGGTACACCTCCGGTTTACCTTTAAAAGGTCTGTCAACCTTTTAAAAAGAAAAGGCTTAAAAAAAGGAAATGGTAAGTAATTCAACCAGCAAAATTGAGTTTATGCAGGAGTGGCAGAGGAACTGAAGTCCAGGACAGGCAAATGATGGCCAACCAAAGGCAATTTGGGAGAACAAAGGAGAGTGTCCTTTTATAGAGGGACGAAGGAAGTTGGGAGGGGTTTGTTTTGAATAAAAGTTCTTTGGAGGAAAAATGAGAGTTCTAAGTGGTGGTGGCTTCTCACTGGCTGCTGGTGAGGGCAGCTTGCTGTTGCTGGACTGAGAGGAAATCTTCCTTCTGGATTGTGCAGGCTGTGACCACGAGTGGTACGGGTGTTAGAGCCCTCCTTTCATGGCTTCCCAACTCCAGTTTTGTGTTAGGTTTCTTTAACGCATTTTCACGTTTCCCCCTTTTGGTCAAGATCTTTCTTTAAGAGCATCACTGATGAAGAGCTGGGCCATCTGTTTCTTATTAGAAACATTTCTGTACCTTTCCTGGGTGTCATGTCCCACGTCAAATGAAGTGGATTCCAGAATTGGGAACTGTTGAGGCCACACTTAAGTAACAAGGGAAAGCTGTCGGGCATTTCCCATCTAAAGCCTGTATCTATCAAGGTTGTAAGCATTGAAGATGATCTTGATGCTTTGAGTCAGTCAGCATTGCCTTACAGGGTACGTTTTTTCTACAAAGGCTTATAGGCACCAAGTACAAAGCTTAAAGATTATTATATAAAATGAGAGGAGCAAAAAAAAAAAAAAAAAAAAAAGAGGAGCAGAGTAATGACTCCAATTGTATAATACTCCTAAACCAAGACCCTAAAGCTGAAGGTAATTAGCCAAAGAGATCAAAGGACCATGGGTCGTCATGTGGAATTTGTTGTAGCCAATGTGTTTGTTCTTTAATTGTATGTATTTGGGTTTCTGTTTCTCCAGAGGAATTTATTTATGTGTGTCAGGTGCTTGCTATCACATTTGTTCACTGGTGTGAGTGCCTGCAGCCTAGATAATGCCCTTCCAACAGATGCCCTTCCAAAGTCCTGTGTACTTCCAGGGAGTAAGGCAGTGGTGAAGATTTAATGGGGAAGACCAATGAGAGGCTTCAGATTTATTATGGTTGTGCGCAGAGACAGTTAGAAATTCTAGCAAGCATTGGCCTCCAGTCTGCCAGCTGTTTAAACATTCATAGGCCCACGGAGAGGCTCGTTTTCCACAAAGGTAAAATCCTACAGGTGGTGCCTGTAGGATTTGTGCTAGGGTTTGATTACTAATAGTGCTGTTAATTGGGGTTTAATCAGGACTGTATGTGCAGATCCAACAGAATCTGAACAATCAGAAATGACCGTTGGCTTGAAAGGGTCAGTGGTGTTTGAGGAATAGTTAGGGAGAAATCCTCTTGTTCTGTGGACTTTGTTCTTGGAAGACCATGTAGAGAGGGGTTGTTCTGCTAGGGCAAGCAGACCTAAGGTAGGAGTGAGAATGGGCAACCATATGGGTACCATTAGTTGTATTGAGAGTTACTTCAGGGGAGAGATCAAAGTAAGGGGCAGGAAAACCTGAATCGAACCAGAGAATCCGGAGAGGTGCAGCGAGAGTTAGTGGTTGCAGTGGAGATGAAGGAGAAGATTGTGAGGAAGACTACAGGGCAGGATTGTATGCGCAGATCCAACAGAATCTGAACACTTAGAAACGTTTCCCCCTTTTGTGAGGAACTGGGAAATGTGAAGGAGGGCATTGTCTCTCCAGGAGAGAGAAGGAGAAAACAGAGGCAGAAAACGCAGAAAGAATATTTGCCTGATCCCATCGTCGCGGGGAAAGCTGTCTGCTTCAGCTGTTGTCTGCTTCAGTTCCTGGAAATCTTCAGTTTGAGGTCACCCAGTTGGTGTACAGGTCCAGTCAGGTTTGGGGGCTTCCTTTATATGAGACACACAGATCCAAGAGTCCACTCTTTGGATTTTGGCTGCAGACTGGTCAGTAACACTTGATCAGGGCCTTTCCAGTGTGGTTGAAAAGAGTCTTTTTGGAGAGGTCTTTTCCAATAAACAAAATTCCCAGGTTGCAGGGTGTGGTGTTTGAGGTCTTCATCTCCTGGGAGTGCACTCTGAAAAGACTGCTCTACCGGAGCGTGATTATCTTCAAGGCATGTAATTAGACATTTGCAATACTGAAGTGTATCTCCATTTATTAAGTGCAGGTAAAAAGAGGTGGAAGCTAGATTTATAGGGCCTCTGGAAATTTCTCAAAGGGTGAGAGTTTATGAGTTCTGATGGGGTTAGATCTGAGATTTAGAAGAACCAACCAGCAAGGTATTTGGAGAGTTTCCACAAATTTTGCAGTTGAGGGTGGTTTTTTTTTTTTTTTTTTAAGATTTTATTTCTTCATTAGAAAGAGAGAGTGAGAGAGGATCACAAGCAAGCAAGGGGGAGGGGTAGAGGGAGAAGAAGACTCCCTGGTGAGCAGGGAGCCTGACATGGTGCTTGATCCCAGGATCCTGGATCATGACCTGAGCTGAAGACAAACGCGTAACCGACTGAGCCACCCAGGCAGGCGCCTGCCGGTTGAGTCTTGGTGTCTGTCGTTGGTTCATTTGAGTTACCCTGAAGACTGAGGATGATAAGCACAGTGAAAATGCTATAAAACTGGCTAAACAGCACAGACTTGCCATAATATTTGGCCAGTAGAATGGGCTCCCTTTTTGCTCTGGAGATCCCGAGAGGGGTTTGCTATGTGTGGATGATCTTTTCCAGTAGGATTTTAGCTTCTGAAAAGGCAGTAGCTTGTCTACCTGGAAAGGCTTTGACCCAGTGGAAAAGGATATAGATGATTACCAAAACCTATGTATATTCATGAGATGGGAGAAGCTGAATAAAGTTCATTTTCCAAACTTGAATGATTCTTCAGGCAATTTAAAGTGCCCAGGAGCTGTGTGGGCAGGTTTCCCAGGATTTTCTTTTGGGCAGGTGGGACAAGTTAAGTAAGTACTTTCTGAAGCCTTGTTAATATTTCCCTACCAGTACTGATTCATAAACATTATCCTTTTATTTATAGGCCAATGGTTTAATGCATGTACAGTGGTCAAAAGTGGGAATTTTAGAATTTCTGGTAGGACCGGCTTCTTTTGTGGCCCAAACAAGAGGTTTCTCTTGGTATGCTTCAGACAACCATCTGATTGCCAATATTGTCTTTCCTTTCTGGTGCTGATTGTTGGGTGCCTCTAGTCAATATCTCCACATTCTATTCTGGAGGTGAGTTCCTTTGGACCATGACAGAGGTGTGCCTTTTGGACCTTTGAAGGGCACCATACTTTGCAGAAACAATAGCAAGGTGCTTTCCTTTAGCTTTCTGAGAGTCAAGCTCAGAATGCCCTGGGCTCGTAGTCATAACCAAAGCAGCAGGTAAGAGCATGGTATCCAATAATTTCTGGGGGAAAAACAGTTTGTTTTTAATTTTGCCTCTGCTGGAATCAAGGAAGCCACGTTGTTGCCATGACATTTCAAAGTGGTGAGCCACTCCAAAGGTCTGTCTACAGTTGGTATAAAGGCTAAGGTTATTCTGGTGAATTATTAGTGTGCTCTAAGGGGTACTTGAGAGGGCCATTTCATAGGAAATGAGACAGCTTACCAAAAGAGGTTATGATGAGAGCTAAGAGTTCAACTGCATGTGGCACAAAGATGGTCAGAGGGGATCCCAGGACCATTTCCTTGGTGGCCTTTATAAGAAGGGTAGTAGCAGGCATAGCTCTGAGGCATGGGGTTTACAGTTTACAGGGTCTAGTTGTTGGCTCTGATATCCTATGGGCCGGTGGTCATCCCCACGTTTCGGGTGAGTGCTCCAAGGGTTTTTCCCGTCTTTTTCATATACAAAAAGGAAGAAGGGGAGTTGATAATTGGGGTGTCCAAGGGCTGGGTTTTTAAAATAATAATAATAATAATAATAATTATTATTATTATTTTGCCTTTAAGATTTAAAAAGTCATGTTATCTGGATCTTTCAGATGATAGGGCCGGGTTTAGTAGTTTTTAACAAGGTGTGTAAGGGTTGGGCCATAGGGGTCATGTTTGGGATCCAGTTGCTGCAGTAGCTGTCTGGCTACTGATGTTTGATTTGGGGCTTTGGGAAGTTCAGGGCACCAAAGAGCCATTGGCTCTAGATGCAGTCTTTGTTTTCAGGTTAGATCTTCCGAATATCGTACTTGTGTTTGTACAAATTGTAATTTTTTCTTAGAGAATTGGTGTCTCTTCTTGGCAAGGAGTTTTAGCAAAAGGATGCTATCTTCTTGCCAGGAGGCTTGGGAAGGGGAGCAGAGAAGTAAGTCATTCACATACTGTATTAAAGTGGAGACTCTAGGGAACTTGATATCATCTAGGTCAGCCCTTAAAGCTTGTAAGAAAGAAGGGCTTTTGGTGAAACCCTGGGGCATTGCTATCCAGGTGTTTTGCTCTCCTTCCCCAGTAAGGTGGGGGGAAGGTGTTGACCTGTTTTATCTGCTGGGGTATTAGAAAAAGCACTACATATAATAGAAAAAAATTTGCCCTCAGTAGGGATGGGGGCTGATAAAGCGTGGGGAGTGGGGGCAACAGGTGACAGCATGGCTCGGAGGTCATGGACAAGCTTTCATTGTGGCCATTTACTTCCTTCCCACATAAAATAGGAGTGTTGCAGGGATGGTATAAGGGATAATGAGACCCTGGGCCTTATATATAGTCTTCTATTACTGAGTTAATGCCTTGAAGTTTCTCTTTATTTATGTGGTTTTGATTAATTCAGGGGAGGGGTTTTGGGGGATCCGTTTGGATCTTAATAGGAGATACATTGTGAATTCTGTCAGTAGTAGTAGAGGATTTTGCCCATAAGGGGGATGGTAGCTGATCTAATAGGGACAGATAGTGTTATGGTATTAGCCCCAATGCTGCCAGGGATGGAGCAAATAAAAGATGTTAAAGGGTCATTTGAGTCACTTAGTTGGCTATTTTGGCCACTGTTTTCAAATTCTAGAAATGTTTCCCCTTTTCAGGAGAAAGAAATTCCAGCACATTTTTCTAAGAAACCTTGGCTCAAAAAATGAGTCGTGGTGGGGGAACTAAGGAGAAAAGGGTGGCTCTTAAAGAGAAGAGGGTCCCTTAAAGGGTCTTAAGCAAAGGATTAGGTGTAGAGATAGGAACCTGTTGAGGCTTACTAGAGAGCCCCGCTGTTTGAACTCCTTTAGTACTTGGAGGCAGGGGCTGTTTAATGGGATGAGCACTGAGAGTGTAGCTCTGGTGCTGGGAAGGACAGAGAAAGATTCATTCTGAATCTGGAGAGTGGTTTCTCCAAGTCGATGAAGGGGAAGGATTGGTAAAAGCCCTTAGAGTTCCTGGAGTCCTGTCATTTGGGATTAGGAGGACATTGGAAAGGGTGGTTAGAGGGCTGAAGGCACCTGGAACATTTAAGTGTCTAGCTGTCTTTCCTCTAGTGTCCTGGCTTTTTGTAATAATGGTAGAGATCAGGAAGCTTTTGGTTTTGTTTAGAGGCCTCCATTTGTTGGGGTTGAAAAATAAGGATTTCAGTGGTCTTTCTTTTTAGTTGAATTATCTTGGGCATAGGAGCTAGATCGCTAAATTTCCTAAATCTGGAGTTGATACAGATTTCCATTTCATTCTTGTCCTTTTAGTAGAAGAGAAACATCCCAGTTCAGCCTATTAATGAACAGAGTTAAAGCCTACCCAAGTGGATTTAACATCTAAAGGAAGATCAGAATTTTCTTTAAAAACAATTTGGACTCGGATGTAGTGATGTGTGGGCTCATTGGACTTCTGGATATAAGCCTGGATCTTATTCCAATTGACTGACTTTAGGAAAGTTCTGGTAACTGCCAAATGAAATAGTTTGGTTATTCCCTGACAATTAGACAGTGGGGGGTTTCTCTGACCCCAGGTTGTAATTCTAAAGACTTTTAGGGATCATTCCACATGGCAGATTCATCCAGTTTTGGGTTTGGCCTTCACTGACAAGCATATTGCTTAGCTGATGAAGTCAGAGGAGCCAGGTTGTTAAGTCTGACCATATGAAATTCCTCAACAAATCAGTGGGGATCCTTGGTTACTTTGAGAAAATCTATGACCATGGCTCATAGTTCAGCTTTAGTCCAGGGAACATAAGAAATTAAGGGCTTCACATTTGGAGCCCCAGATGGTCTGATTTTAAATCAGGCATTAATAGGTTTGTGGGAGGAGGGAGGAGGGAGAGGGTTGGAGAAAAAGGGAAGCGATGAAGGGATTGAAATTAGGAAAGTGGAGGGTATAGAGGAGATAAGGACAGTATAGAAGGGAAGGGGGAGGCCAGCACTGGAGACAGAGGGCAGGGGAGAGGAAAAAGGCCTCAGAAGCATTCCTGTCTTCTTTTGATTGTTTGTGTTCACCTCTGTTAATTTAGAAATGGTATTTGTAAACAGGCGATTTTAGAATCTTGGGTATATTTGGAAGCCTCCAGATACCAACGAAAATAGGAATTCCATTCAGTCTATTTAATTTTAGAGCTGCAGTCTTCTAATTTCGTTGTGAAAAAAGCAGGTAAGGGGTGGTTGAAAGTTCCTCATAATGGCCATTGGAGATCTAAATTATCTTTGGACAAGTTGGTCCATTTAGTTAAGAATGCTCATGAGGAAGGACTGTAGTTTTTGAACATAAAACCAATCAGGGTCACAGAAGGAGGAGTTCTTTTTTTTTTTTTTTTTAAAGATTTATTTATTTATTTATTTGTCAGAAAGAGAGAGAGAGAGAGGGAGAGAGAGAGAGCGAGCACAGGCAGACAGAGTGGCAGGCAGAGGCAGAGGGAGAAGCAGGCTCCCTGCCAAGCAAGGAGCCCGATGTGGGACTCGATCCCAGGACAATGGGATCATGACCTGAGCCGAAGGCAGCTGGTTAACCAGCTGAGCCACCCAGGCATCCCAGAAGGAGGAGTTCTTAAGAGAATTTAGAGGATTTGGATTCCATACTTCAAAACCAGAGGTTCAGGGACCCTCTGGGTGGTTCAGTTGGTTAAGTGGCCCACTCTTGTTTTTGGCTCAGGTCATGATCGCATGGGTCATGGGATGGAGACCTGTGTCAGGCTCTGCCCTCAGTGGGGAGCCTGTTTGAATGATTCTCTCCCTCTGCTCCTCCCTCTACTCTCTCTCTCTTTCCCCCTCTTTCTCAAATAAATCAGTCTTAAAAACAAAATAAAGCCAGAGGTTCAGAAAACAAATGAGTACTCACCAAAAAGATACCTTTAAGAAAACAGATCCTGGGGGTACCTGGATGGGTCAGTAGGTTAAGTGTCTGCCTTCAGCTCAGGTTGTGATCTTGGGGTCCTGGGATCGAGTTCCGCATTGGGCTCCCTGCTCAGCAGGGTATCTGCTTCTCCCTCTGCCTCCTGCTCGTGCACTCGCTCTCTCTCTCTCTTTCTCTCTTTCAAATAAATAAATAAAATCTTAAGGGAAAATAAAAAGAAAACAGATCCTGAATAAAATCAGATCAACCAAATGAAGGGAGATTGAATCCAAGAAGAGACTTACTGAATTGAAAGGAAGAAGACAACTCTTGGAAGTGGAGAGCACAAGGGGCTCAAGTGTGTTCCACACAAAGTTCTGGGGGTCTCCTTCAGTTCCCACTTCTGACACCATGAAATGTCAACCTTTTAAAAGAAAAAATGTAAACTATTTAGCCAGCAAAATTGAGCTTATTTGGGAATAGCAGAAAAATTGCTGTTTGGGACAAGTAAACTATGGTGAACCATAGGCAAGTCCAGAGAACAAAGGAGGAGAATGTCCTTTTTTTTTTTAGGCTGTGGTGGGGTAGAGGGAGAGAGAGTGGGAGAATCTTAAGAAGGTTTCATGCTTAGCACAGAGCCCAACTCAGGGCTTGATCTCAGAACCCTGGGACCATGACTTGAACCGAAATCAAGAGGTGGGGACTTAACCAGCTGAGCCTCTTTTCCTACAGAGGAAGGGAGGAAGTTGGGAGGGGTTTTTTTTTTGCACAGAAGTTCACTGGAGGAAAATGAGGTTTAAAGTGGTGGTGGCTTCTCATTGGCTGTATGCGAGGGCAGCTAGCTGTTGCTGGGCTGAGAGGAAACCTTCCTCCTTTTGGACTACCCAGGCTGTGACCACAAGTGGTACATGTATCAGAGCCCTCTTTTCATGGCTTCCCAACTCCAGTTTTGAGTTAGGCTTTCTTAACACATTTTCATACTTTCCTGCTCTTTGTCCTGTATATGGTGGACTCAGACCCAAATCCAGGATTTCTAATCCAGAGGCCAAGCTTTTATTTTTTTGCCTACTACATTTCATGATTTGTTTGGATGTGAAATAAAATTTTATTTATTAACTAAAACATGACCTCACTGGGGACAGGACAGTATGTAAATATGTACATACATATATGTATGTGTAATTTTTAGATTGTTTGCATCTCAACAGTGTGGCTTTACCTGGGGACATGGGGTGGGTGAATAAATGCTGCAATAGATTGAGAAAAAACTTTTGATGATGTCTAAAATTGGAAAAAAAAAATCAGGAAACACTAACATAAGTTGTGTGATTTACAAATGTGGAAGTAATTACCAGAAGAAACCTTTTCAAAAGTTGGAGGAGCTGCTTTTGGGGAATGGAATTCAGGGATGGAGAGGAGCCATGCAGAAGTCTGCTGTTTTTAGCCATGTACCTTACAACTGTAACCCTTATATTCTATGATGTCTGCAGGTATATAATTAAAAGAAATCCTTTGGCCAGGATAGGGTAAGGACGTGTTTTCAGAATTTTAGAGCTGAAAGGACTATAGAGATTGTTTCTGCCCTGTTTTTTCATTTTGCGGGTGACAAAGTTGAGGTATGGGAGTTCACGTGTTTGTCAAGGTCCCATGACTATGGAGACAAACTTCTAGTGCGAGTTCATACCCTGCTCCAGGCAGGTGGAAAATTTCCCCATACTTGTTATTTCTGAGCTACCTTTCTAGGCAATTCTCTTTTCTGTTTTTATCGAGTTTTTATAGTGTTTGAATGGGTTATGGAGCTGCTGATTCAAGAGTAGTTATCTCTAACTCCTCGTATTTCCATGATGAAAAACCTTCAATTATCTTTAGAGTCTGAAGACTCTGTACCTTTTTTGTTAATTCTGTAATAACTTTTAATTAGAATTAAAGATACTTAATGCAGTTTGTCTGCAACTGTTTAGGAATCCAGTTGAATCTGATAAATACTGGAATTTGGGCTAAACTTTTATCCTGAGAAGCTGTGACTAACAGGAGATGCTCAGAGGGCTTTTCCAGTATCTATGTGTATTGCTTAATTTTGAAGTTCTAAGAATAAGAGTATAACTTTTCTAAAAGAGAGGGAGAGATGGATATTATTTTAGAGCAATTCTAGAGAAGTTTTGGGGCTTTTGGGTGTCGCAGTTGGTTGAACGTCCAACTCTTGGTTTCAGCTCAGGGTGTGATCTCGGGCTCATGAGACAGAGCCCCGTGTGGGGCTCAGCTCACTGCGCTGTGAGCGGTTTCAGATTCTTTCTCCCTCTGCCCCTCCTGCTCATGTTCTCTCTCTCTAAAGTAAATAAACAAATCTTAAAAAAAAAAAGTTTTTAACACCCTACATTTTCTCTTTATCCTAACTTTTTTTCCTAATCCCCTTGAAGTAGATCAGTAACCTAAAAGTGAAAGTTTTTTGATTATACACATAATACATATTATTTAGCATTCAAACATTATAGAAATATGTCACATTGAAACTTAAAGTGCATTGTAATCTTATATTCTGGAGAAACTGCTGTATGGTTTTTCCTCAAAACTTATCTCCATATTACAATATTACTGTAAACAGATTTCAACTTGGTTTTTCTTTTTAGCTTAATAGATCTTAAGAGTGTTTCCAAGACCATACATACAGAGCATTCTGACTGTATAATATTACATTGCAGGTGATTTATTTATTTGTTTATTTAAAGCTCAGGATGAAAGCCTCCTTTTTTTTTTTTTTTTTTTAAAGATTTTATTTATTCATTTGACAGAGAGAGACACAGTGAGAGAGGGAACACAATCAGGGGCAGTGGGAGAGGGAGAAGGAGCAGGCTCCTGCTGAGCAGGGAGCCCGATGTGGGGCTCCATCCCAGAACCCTGGGATCATGACCTAAGCTGAAAGCAGATGCTTAATGACTGAGCCACTCAGGTGCCCCACATCACAGGTTATTTAAACAGTTTCCTACTGTTGGAAATTTGGGTTGTTTTCCATTTTTCTATATTAAGAACAGTGTTTTAGAGAATATTCTTAAAGTAGGCCTGTGTGAGTGTTTTCTGTAAGAAAGTTTTGTGATGGTCAAAGACAAGAAAATACTAAATTTCTCTAATTTATACTTTCTGTAACAGGTTCCACCATTGAAAATTATATTAGTACCTTTTTTCTTAATGTGTAAGACTGAAGATAGAAATGATTAATATGTGATCAGACAGTGTACCACGAGGTCATAGTAGCAAAGCTCTGAGCTTTTAGGTGAGTCTTGACTCATTTCCTCACATTTCAGGTTCTTTTTGGTTTTAATATTTTCCCCAAGAGAAGGTAGTAATTGATAACAGCTATAAAAATACTCTGCAGTTGGTGGACGAGCTGCTAATTAGTTTTTATGGAGCACTTTTTTTTTTCCCCAAACATTTTCTTAAGAACATTATTCTAGGACATGCCTTTAAGGAGTTCAGAGAACCTACTAGGTTTCGCAGAATAACAGAGTGAGTGTATTTTAGCTCTTCTTGTATTGTTAATTTACCTTTGTTGAAATACTGGTGATGGGTCAATTTTAAGATCTTCAGGTTTATAGAAAGTATCAGGAGTGGATTTTACTTTTGTAAAATGTGTGCAAAAATGTAAAATAAGATACAATAAGATACAGTAAGATTGGCTAAGTTTCATGATTTAGGGTCATTGAAGCACGAACATTTCAGGAATTCATGTGGCAAAGTTTTTATTGACTATCTTAGAGAATAGATTAATATTTTTGTTGAGTCCAAGCTTTGTTCATAGCCATTAAATTAGAGGATTATGTGTCATTCCCCCAAATGAGTGTCTTCTGTTTGGTTTGTGTTCATGAAATTTGTATCTGGAGTTCATCCATTTTAGGATTCTCTTTGTAATGTATCAAAATGAGTATAGAAAAAAAACATGTCTGTATATACACACATATGTTTACATATATATACACATACATGTATTCATGTGTAAGTATATGGTGATCTAAGTTGTATTTTAAAAATGCCTTTAGGGCGCGCCTGGGTGGCTCAGTGGGTTAAAGCCTCTGCCTTCAGCTCAGGTCATTATCCCAGGGTCCTGGCATGGATCCCCACATCGGGCTCTCTGCTCAGCAAGGAGCCTGCTTCCCCCTCACTCTCTGCCAGCCTCTCTGCCTCCTTGTGATCTCTCTCTCTGTGTCAAATAAATAAATAAATAAAATCTGAAAACAACAACAAAGAAACAAAACCAACAACCCAAAAAACGATTTCTTAGGACATGGAGTACTTTATAGTTTTTGTATGCTCTTATTTTAATCTTTTTGTGGGGAGATACAGCCTGTCTAATGTATTCTTGCTTACTGTCTATTCTGTAACATGAAGTCAGTTTTTTGTTGAGTGTTTAAAATCTCTCCTATTTGTGTGTATTACAAAATGTTGACATTTTGCTTATTAAGCAAGACGTAGTCATTTAAACGCGTGTGAAAAAATCTGGCAATGGGACTTGTTGGCCCTGATTTGCCTCAGAGAACACTGTTTACCTGAGTTGTGTTAAACACTTAATGGTTAATGCAAATTTCTTATCAGCTTGATTTAAGTTTGACCTTTTCTGAGTTTTCTCCTGGTACTTCTCCACTGTGTGACTGTTCAGGACCTTGCATGTCCTATTTGAGAGGCAGATTCTGGAGCTCTGGATGAATCTGCTTGTAACTTGTGTTTAGGTCTGGGGCCTGGCTGTGTTGCTGCCTCCCTTTTCTTCCCTTAAAGTAATCCTACCTCTTGATCATGTTCTAGGGTTAGTCTGTCACTGAGGAGTGGTCATTCCTTCATAGTGAATCACAAAATGAGTAGGTTTGATGAGGCTTCCTGACTCAAGCCCAGCTGTCTTCAGAGCTTGTCCATATAGGCATGCCTGGGGCAAACTCTCAACTGGGCTGTCTTCCTTATGTGGATAATTTATAAATCTGCATCCTCCTCACTGAACTTTGGGACCTTAGGCTTGCTTCTCCATTTCCTGTTGGAGAGGTCTATATTTGGATCCAGACCTCAAATTAAACCATTGGGTGGCACTTAAGAGTAACTCTGCATTTTAATCATGTAGCAGAATACCTTATATCAAATCGAATCCCGCATGTGTGTTTGTTGATGATCTACCTCTTATTATCACACGATCAATTATTATATTTTTTATCTTGTTTGTGTTTCCAGTTTTTCTTTCTCTACTCCATTTCCATGCCATTTTCAGTTTGATTTTATAAAGTACAGCTTTGCCCATGTCACTGATCATGGCCCTTTGTAATCTACTGGTAATGACTCAACTCAAAGTGGGATGATTAATTTTATGTGCCAACTTGACCAGCCCAGATATTTGGTTAAACAGTATTCTGGGCATGTCTGTGAGGGTGTTTCTAGATGAGATTAACATTTGAAGCGGTATACTGAGTAAAATAGGTTGCCTTTGTCATTGTGGGTGGATCTCATTCAATCTGTTGAAGACCTGAATTGAACAAAAAGACCGACTAAGGAAGAATTCACACTCTTTGCCTGCCTGTCTTTGAGCTAGGCTATCAATCTTTTCTGCCTTTAGACTCAAACTTGGACTTGAACTTGAGCTATATTATTGGCTCTCCTGCTTGCTGACTATAGATTGTGAGGCTTCTCAGCCTTCATAATTGCATGAACCAATTCCTTATGATAAATATCTGTCTGGTGTGTGTGTATAAAATCTTCTACTGGTTCTGTTTCTCCAGAGAATACCGAGTGATACATGAGGCATCCATCTATGATCTGGTGCAGGTGCTGTGCTCTGGTTACCACGCTGGCCTGTTCTCGTTCCTGAACTCATCCTACTACTTCTTTTTGGTCCAGCTCTGCTGGGAGTAGCCCTTCCTCTTTCTAGTTATTTCAGCGATGTGCATTCTTCAAGCCCAGTTCAGAGTCTTTGTCCTCCATTAGGCCTTTCTTGGCTATCTCTTGCTATAGCAATTTCTTGGCACGCGAATGGCACACAAATCTCTGGACTGAAATCTTACAAACTTAGGCATTTGACGCCTTGTAATGTTATCTTTTATATGTTTGACCTTCTTCAAGATTATAAACTCCTTTAGGATCTGAACCAAGCTCTATGCTTCCAAATTCTCTACTGTTCCTGATGTTACCTTTCACTTAGTAGGGGGCTGGTGAATGTTTATTGATTTTTTTTTTTTTTTTTTTAAAGCACCAAGATCTACTTAGGGAGGAAAGGCCAACGAGGGGCTTGCATGCCCACACTCTGTCTTGAGCCCGTGGAATTCATTTTCAGTAGGACCCAGAAGTCTTCATCAATGTAGTGCTGGCAGGGACACTCTGCTGGTTGTTTGGGGTTGGTTACCAGAAATGAAACCTATATATCATCCTTGACCTAGAGCCAGCTTTTCCTAAGAACAAAACTGAGTCCCAAAGTCCTGCTGAATTAGCCCGTTCCCGAAGGTGCTTGTTTGCAGCTACTCTTGTGGTCCTTTGCTTTGCTCTTGTCTCTTAAAATTCCCTTTGCTCTGCTTCTGGCTAAGTCTTTTATATCTTCCTCCATAAATATGCTAGATAGCGCATTTTTGTCAATAATTTTGAACTAGGGGGAAGGAGAAGAAATATGAAAATGAGCTATATGTTTCTCAGCAATTTGTATTTATCAAGTTTTATGCAAATTTAATTCATGCAGAGTATCATTTTCCTCATTTTTCCTGCGATTGGATGTCATTCTTGAGCAACACCATTCCAAATCAGACCTCTTCCTGTTCTTTGGCTCATCTTTTAAGCTTAAAATACTGGAAACCCTCTATATTGTCCATCCTCCTTAGCCTGCTTCCCTGCATGTATCTTCTAACATACTAGAATTTACTAAACGTGTATTGTTCATTGACTTTCTCCCTGAGTAAGAACGTAGACCTCCATGAAGTACAGGGATCTTCGGCTGTATTAGTATTGGCTTTCTTTGGCCATATATCCCAAGACATGACCCATGCCTGACATTGAAGATGTGTTTTTTGAAATGAGTGGGAGTTTGCTAATTTGGAGCTCTTTACCACCCTCCCCCCCCACCATTTATTGCTTTGCTGCTTAGCCTTTCTCTTATATCCTCTGAAAGGTCTCCCCTCTTTCCTTCCTGTTACTGAAGTTCACTTCTGTCCAGACCAGGTCTTTTCAAACCATACAACTCCCTATTCCTCAGATCTGTGCCTTTGTAATAGTCACATCATAATAGAAGGAATTTATTCGCCCTTGGCTGTTCGTGGTTTACAAAGCACTTTTACATATATTATTTCATTTCCATATTGGTTTGCATATATGAGGTATTCTTTTTTTTTTTTTTACCTTTTTATTTTTTATTTTATTTTTTTTTATACATTTTTTAAAAAATTTCTTTTCAGCGTAACAGAGTTCATAGTTTTACACCACACCCAGTGCTCCATGCAATGCGTGCCCTCCATAATACCCACCACCTGGCTCCCCCAACCTCCCACCCCGCCCCCTTCAAAACCCTCAGGTTGTTTTTCAGAGTCCATAGTCTCTCATGGTTCATCTCCCCCCCAATTTCCCTCAACTCCCATCTCCTCTCCATCTCCCCATGTCCTCCGTGTTATTTGTTATGCTCCACAAATAAGTGAAACCTATATGAGGTATTCTTGAGTCTGAGACAGCTTTGCGTTCTTGAGGGCCTTTCACCAAAGTATGCAACTTAGCAAAATCTTGTCTCACCAGGAGATGTATTCTTCACTGTGTGCGGGCATACCTCCCTTTGGCTGTTATTGTTGCAAAATTTTATGTGAGGAGTGTGTCTCTTTGACATCATCTGGTCTTTTGGTTAGGGACAATCATTCTGTTCCCCCTGAAAGGTGCCTGTGTGGCATAAGGTCCTCAAGGAGAGTGATAAAAATGAGAAAGTGTAAAAACAATCAATTTACAGGAATCTTTTCAATGCAAGACCCTTGGCTAGATGCTGAAAAAGTGTTGCCTCAAAGTTAATTTGCTAGCAAGAGCTACATGTGACCTGTCCAGCAGGAATTAGGAGACACAAGCTGGAGTTGAGAAAGCTGGCCTGAAGAATGCAGATCATACAGGGGTGAGACCTGGTGACTTTCAGATTTTCCACCAGTAAGTTGCCTCTACCATCTTGGCCTCTCTCCTTCCGAGCTATGAAGATGAAAGAAACCATTTTCTTCCTAAAGGCCTTCTGTACTTGCCTCCAAGCCATGGGAGTGCTCGATAACTATTAGTGTCTAATGATGACACAGGAATATTCCTCTGAGCAGTTGGAGAGCTGTAGGCGTGTCACACATTGACAGGTGCTCACAAATCTCTTTTTGCTGTTTTGAAATATCACTGCCAGGGGACTTGTATACAACTTGTTCTGACAGAGCGGTCTTAAATATTCATTCCTTTTACCTATTACTTCAGAGAAATGCCAGCATTTAGTCTTCAGGCTGCCAGTAGCAATTTTGACAGAATCGTATTATAACTTTTTCAAGATACTTATTTTCAGATAGCTCATTTATTTACACATTAATAGGTTGAAGTTATTGTTAATGATGGAGGAAAATGCACTTTGAGGTCAGTGGAAACTCAGGGGTTAAATGGAAGTCTCTGATCATTTATACTCTTTAGTAAGTTCAGTAGCAAGGATTTATTGTGGGAGGTAGGAAGGCAACTTAAATCCAAATCTGGTTCCAAGCCCTGTTCTGCTCTTTAGTAAATGTGTGACTTTGGACGAATTTTTTTCTTCTGATGAACCTTAGCGTCCTCATCATTAAGTGGAGATAAGAATGCCAACCCCAGGGAGTTTCTATGAGGGTTAAATAAAATAACATCTGTGAAGTGGTTAGCATGGAAGTAAAAATCACTGCATAGTAATTGTTATTTATGTATGGAGGCTCTATTAGCACCATTCTAGGGAATTGGGGTGTTGCAGTCAAGAGATGTGTAAAATATATATGTCTGCAAGGCCACAAAAGAGATGGCAACAGATACGTAATTGACATATAAAAAAATCAAAACAGTAGGTAATGCAGTGTCACTTGTACAGAAAGTACAATAAGAAACAAGGCAGAGGTCACTGTGGTCAGAGTCTTCAAGAATCATGGTGGGGATGGTATCAGGATTTCTTTGGTCATAAATTATAGAAGTTAAGCTGTACAGAAGGGGAATTTATTGGCTCACATGGCCAAAGTATGGGACAAGTGAGGTGAATCTTAGGGAAGCCAAAACTGAAAATTCCTGTACCGCCAAGACTCTCTGTCTCTTATCTCTCTTTCTCTCTAGGTCAGTTCCCTCCATGGGGCAGGGCCCTGGCTGGGGCCTGGCTGCCAGCAAGCCAAAGATCACCCAGAAAGGGGGTTGATCTTTTCCCTTCATCCAAACTCAGAATCTCAGAATGGCTCGGGTTGACCTCTCTTGGGTCATCCTTGTCCTTACGTCCAGTGGCACAAATTATTTGTTAACTGGCAGCCCCATTTAGAAATCACATACTTGGGATGGGGAAGAGGAACAGTTTCCCAAAAAGAAGGATTGTGCTTTTCTCAGAAGAAAGGGGTGCTGGACAGCCAGAGTGGGAGGTGTTTTTACTCCTGGAGGAGGGAGAGGACAGCTTTAGTGGGTCACACGGAGAGAGGCAGGTATGAAGAACACTAAACCAAAGGCACAGAGTGTGGAATGAGAAGATGATTTATATTACTGTAATAGAATAAAGAAGACTCAGAGCGAGTGGTTTGGAATTAGTCGAGGAATTTGGAATATGATAGGGCATATATCCCAAGAACTGACATCAATTTGACGTGTTATGTAGGGTCCTCGCTCTTATTAAAAATAGGTTTTAGGGGCACCTGGGTGACTCAATGGGTTAAAGCCTCTGCCTTCGGCTTAGGTCATGATCTCGGGGTCCTGGGATCAAGCCCTGCATTGGGCTCTCTGCTCAGCGGTGATCCTGTTTCTTCCTCTCTCTCTCTGCCTGCTTCTCTGCCTACTTGTGATCTCTCTTTCTGTCAAATAAATAAATAAAATCTTTAAAAAAAATAGGTTTTATATTGTAGGCTAGGTATTTGAATTGGTAACTTGAGAACTAAGTTGAATGCATTTGGAAAGTTATACTCAGTGAGTATAGACAAGGTGGTCTTTGTAGTCAAACTCTTTGCTGTGTTGTCCAGGCACTCCCTTGACAATTAGATGTTATCAAGCATTCATAGTACCTTTCCTGCAAAAAAACCCAAAAAAACAAAAACCAAAGAACTGTATTTCAGAGTAACTAAATAGTTTGAAAAATACTGTGTTTAAAAAAAAATTTTTTTTAAAGGGTTTTATTTATTTATTTGACAGAGAGAGATCACAAGCAGGCAGGCAGAGAGAGGGGGGAAGCAGGCTCCCCGCTGAGGAGAGAGCCCGATGTGGGGCTTGATCCCAGGACCCCAGGATCATGGCCTGAGCTGAAGGCAGAGGCTTTAACCCACTGAGCCACCTAGGTGCCCCCCCCCCCAAAATGCTATGTTTTTAGAAGAATTCTAGCTAATAAATGCAGAAGGAATGATACAAATAAAATAGAACCATCTTATTACTCCTAATGAAATAATAGATCTAGGGAATGGTCTCCGGTGACTAGAGGTCAACAGCTGATGGCAGACTTTATAATTAGGCTAATAACCCCTGGACCCACTGATCAATCTTAATGTTACAAAAAGAGAAAGAAGTAGGTACTAGAGGCCTCCTAATTTGACTCGATAGGAAATATACAGAACCATCCATGAAGTTTCTTGTTGTTTTTTTTTTTTTTTTAAAAACAAACAATGTAATTCTGGTCAAACCTTTATATCTGAACTACTAGTTTATAAGAAGCACAGGAAAAAGAGGACCATGCAAAACAATACCATGGAGAGATAATCATCTAAATCCAGAATGTCGAAGTTTTTGTAGGACAAATTACTCCGTTTGATTAAATGAATGACAAGAAAAACCAAGAGGGAAGAGAAGCTATCACTAGGGGACTTGAAATATGTACCCATTATGTTTGGATCTTGATTTGGGTAAATTAACTATGAAGCTAAAAATTATAAATAGAAAATTTGGTCAATTTAAACTCTGGATATTGGGTACATCAAAGGACTTTTTAAAAAGGAATAATAGCAGCACTTGGGTAGCTCATTTGGTGTCCAACTCTTGGTTTCCACTTGCGTCATGATCTCAGGGTCCCAAGATTGAGCCAAGCCCTGTGTTGGGCTCTGGGCTCAGTGTGGAATCTGTTTGTCCCTGTCCCTCCCTGTCCCTCCCCTGTCCCTCCCACTCACTCAGAGAGTGAGTGCATACTCCCTCTAAACTAAAAAAAGAGAAAGAGATAATAGTGGTATTATTATTTTAAAAGGTCCTAATTTGGGGCGCCTGGGTGGCTCAGTGGGTTAAAGCCTCTGCCTTCTGCTTAGGTCATGATCCCAGGGTCCTGGGATCGAGTCCCACATCGGGCTCTCTGCTCACTGGGGAGCCTGCTTCCTCCCCTCTCTCTCTGCCTGCCTCTCTGCCTACTTGTGATCTCTGTCTGTCAAATAAAAATCTTTAAAAGGTCCTAATTTATTAAAGATGCATACTAAATTTTTTTTGGTTTATTTAACACCACAACTTGGTATTAGTTTCCTATGGCTCACTTAGCAAATCACCACCTGCCGGGTGGATTAAGCAAGAGAAATTGATTCTCTCGTGTAGTCGTGGGGGCCAGAATTCTAAACTGAAGGTTTGGGCGGCCTTCAGGGATGAAGAAGTCACGGGGGCCAGAACATGGCTGGCCATGTTCTCTGAAGTTCTGGGGGAGGCTTCCTGTGTCTTCTGGCTTCTGGTAGCCGATGGCTGTTTGGTCCCATCCCCTTCTCTGTACACCTGTGTCTCATGTCCCTCTGCCTCTCAGAGCACACATGATTGCATTTAGAGCCTCCTCGAGTAAATGAAGATAAATTCCTCCTTAAATCCTAGATTACGGTTGCACCTTTTGCTATGTAAGGTAGTATTCACAGCTTCTGGGTCTTAGGAGGTGATCTATCTTTCGGGGCATTTATTATGCTTACCTTAGGTGTGGTATAGGTTTACTTTCATTTTCAACCAGGGTGGAGGCAAGGAGTACAAGTGAGAGATTACGATCGGCTGAATTAGGATTGGCTATAAATTGTTAATTTTTAAGCTGAGTGATGGCAGTTCATTGTACTGCTCTCTCTATTTTGTATGTGTTTGAAAATTGCCATAATAAAAAGTAAAAACAAGAAAGTTCAACTCTCAGATCAGGATCCTTTAGTAATCATCCAGATAGTATATCACAATAACATCCGATGAATGCAAACCTCAATTTTTTTCTGTTAATGAAAATTAGGTATGAGATTTCTAATATCCTAGGTAATCCTTCAGCTTTTCACTACCTTTTTAGATGCTTCTCAAGAAAAATGAAGGATGAATTAAAATCTGTTTACTTGGAATCAGAAATTGTAAGATGACCTGGGGTTTAGTGAAGTTCTTTTCCTCTTCTATACTACAGTCTTGGTGATTGTGTAAAGTGGCATGGTTGTCTGTGAAGACTCATGGGCAAGGTAATTTATTGTATTATGATGTCTTTCTCAAGCGGATGAAATTATAAAAGGGGTAGCACTTTTCTTACGGAACCTAACTTTCAAGTCTGTTTCCATGTGATCATCAAATGTCTCAGTGAAAAGTCTGTTTCCATGTGATCATAAAATGTTCCCAGTGGCCTATAGAGTACATTCCCTGGCATAGCTCCATAGTAATTAGTATTTTTTTAATTTATTTTATTTATTTGTCAGAGAGAGAGGGAGAGAGAGCGAGAGATCGAGTACAGGCAGACAGAGAGGCAGGCAGAGGCAGAGGGAGAAGCAGGCTCCCCGCCGAGCAAGGAGCCCAATGTGGGACTCGATCCTGGGACGCTGGGATCATGACCTGAGCCGAAGGCAGCCGCTTAACCGACTGAGCCACCCAGGTGTCCCAGTAATTAGTATTTTTCTATGAATTACTCTTTTAGGTAGTAATACACTGTTAGAAGGTATGAGAAATCTAGTCTATCTAGCCACCCCCCTACCCCCCTGATACTGAGATTTTTCATGGTTGTTCCTCCTCACCCTTGTGCTGGAAAGATTTCAAATTATACATTTAAAAATAACCACATGACGGGCGTCTGGGTGGCTCAGTCCATTAAGCGCCTGCCTTCGGCTCCGGTCAGGATCCTAGGGTTCTGGGATCGAGTCCTGCTTGGGACTCCCTGCTTCTCCCTCTGTTCCTCCCCTCTGCTCGTGCTCTCTCTTGCCATCTCTTTCTCTCAAATAAATAAATAAAATCTTAAAACACACACACACACACACACACACACACACATAATGAGCGCAGCATTTCTCAAAGAGCTATTGTGGTGTGTCAAAAAATACAGTATGTCTCAAAACATTGCTGTGTGCCCAATTCAGCCTTAAGTTTATGTGCTATAGATGATAATGAGTTAGGATACTGTTGTAGACTGTTCAAGTTACTTTACATATACTTGAGCACCTTACTGATTTTTTTTTTTTTTTAGGAAAGGAAAACAAATTCATATACAGAATTTCTGATCAAATAATGCGTAATCACGATTTTAGTCGCCAAAAGCAACATGTTTTTAAAACTGCTTTTAGCCTTTAGAAGTCAGTTTATTGACATACTGTGGTTTATATTCTTTCCTCAGTGGTTTTCTTATTGAATTTGTTCCTTCCCAAGTTAAAAGCTGCCTTTTGAAGGGTTGGTATAAACTCTAGTTGCAAAATCTCAGAATTAGACTGTCTTTTTTTAGCTCATGGAATTAGAACTTAGCTGGTACATTTGTTGTTGATATACGAGACTACTAAAACCCAGTTCCTTCTTTTGTGTTTGTTCTGAGCTGCAGTACAGATTGGTCTTTGTAAGTCAGGCAAAAAAACACGTGGCCCAAATTCGACTTTTTGTGATATATGTGTTCAGATAGTCTAGAAGGCTGACTACACTTTGAACTTACTGTATTGCTGTGACATTGTCTCCAAGCTTACAGGAAAGCTGTATTTCTTTGGAGGGTGTGGACTGGAGGTGGCATATTGTAGTAACATAGATTTAAGAATGACTTTCCATGTGGGTATAATCATTGGTGAAAGAATAGATTTAAATCCCAGCAAGCCTCTTGGGCATTTTAGTTACTTCCTAAATGGCTTATTATAAAACTTGCCGTTGATTATTAAATATCTCAGCCATTCCATCCTTTAAGAGTTGTAAAATCATGTACCCTGCAATAAAGGGGAAGTGATGTATGGAAATAATCAAGATGGGGTTTATATTTCATTTGATATAGTATCATGATAATCTGTTTTGCATTTTTTAGTGTATGCTTGTGTGCAGGGAAAAAATATTTACTCAGTAATGTTCTTTATGAAATAGATTCTCTTATTCTCCAGGTGTACCATAATTTTTCAGAAACCCATATTTTTACATCAAATGAGTTAAGTTTTGTTTTTTCTCTTTGCTACTTTTTCTTCTTCATTTAAAAGAAGACAAACTATGATGTAGAAAGCTGGTGGAAAAAGAGCCTTGCATTTGTACGATGCTTTTTGGTTTGCAAATAATTAACAAATGAGGAACTCTTAGGCAAAACCAAAGCATTATCTTTGACCAAAGCATAGATAGAGAATACCATCCAATCCTTTATCAGTTGACATCCTTTGTATCTCTCAAGTCTATTCATTCCTTTCATCTGCATTAACTCTACCCTCTCTTCTAGATGATTACCGTGGTTTGTCTTCCTGATTCTACCCTGTCTACTCCCCAATTGGTTCCTCATTCCAGCCTTGGTGATGTGTGTGTGTGTGTGTGTGTGTGTGTGTGTGTATACATGTATATATATGTATATGTGTAAATATGTATATACACACATCTATATGTATATGTATTTATTTAAAAATTTATTTATTTTGAAAGAGAGAAAGAGGGAGAACATGTTGGGGGAAGGGTACAGAGGAGAGAGAGAGAGTCCTTAGCAGACTCTGTGCTGAGTGTGGAGCCTGACATGGGGTTTGATCTCATGACGTTGAGATCACAACTTGAGCTGAAATCAAGAGTCTGACTCTTAACTGACTGCTCCATCCAGGTGCTCCCGGCCATAGTGATATTTAAACAGTGCAGATTGCATGGTGTCATTTTCTTCCACATCGTCCCTCCCAATTTAGGAGGCTTAGGGCTTCTCATTAAGGTAAGGATCCTTATATGTGCCAGGCTCTGGAGGAGGGCCCAGCCTGACTACCTTGCTCGCCTGTCTCACACCCTTCTCGTATTAGCTCGCAATACTTTAGCACCGCTGTCTTTCAGTTCTTACTGTGCTCTCTTTTAAAAAGCCACAGAGTCTTTGCACATGCTGTTTGCTACTCAGAACGCTGTTCCTCCCCACCCCTACCATCTGCAGATGTCTCCCTATCAGTCCCCTTTGCTTAATTGGTTAACTCCTATTTATCTTCAGCTCAAATCTTCTTTCCTTGAGGAAGACTCCTTATACAAGTTGAGTCTCACCGTTATAATAAATCTTTTACGTCACCATGAATCTTTCTCTCTCCTGTTGGACTTAGTGGTTATAATTTACGTGCTTAGGTAAATTGTCTTCATAAGGGCAGGTGGGGGGCCTGTTTTTGCTCACCATTGTATTTCTAAGACCTACTTAGTGCAGTACCTAGCACATGTTAAGTGCACCGTAAATATTTGCAGAATGAATGAAAACCATGAGAAAAAATGGTATGTGACATAGCTGTTCCCTAATTGATTAAAGCACATGTGCTGTGCCAATACCAAAGACATTGGAAGAAGTGAAATATACCTTTTGAAGAGGTGATTTGGGGAGGTTGCCTGCTTATTACATAGCTGCTGCTGTTGGAGAGGAATTCTGGAACAATTTAAGGATTGTTTTTAGAAGTTTACAAGCCAGTTAAGGAAATGATTTGCCCTTTTGATTAAAAATATCCAGCTTGGTGGGGTGCCTGGGTGGCTTAGTTGGCTAGCATCCGATTCTTGATTTCAGCTCAGGTCATGATCTTGGGGTGGTGAGGTTGAGCCCTGAGTTGGGCTCTGTGCTTAGCATGGAGCCTGCTTGAGATTCTCTCTCCCTCTGCCCTCACCACCCCAGAATAAATAAATAAATCTTAAAAAAAAAAAAAAAAATCCAACGTGATGATTCTAAATGTACTTCCAGCTTATAGATACCAAATTCAACTTTCAAAGAACCAAATTTGCTACAATAAAAAATTTCAGAAGGATGTTACATACATGAAGGTAGCCTTAAAAGACTTGTTGCTCAAATCTGTTGAGCATTGGTGGGCATCTTTGTAATTAGCGTGTAGTCTTTGAAGGAGCTAATATTCCTGTTGATGTGTGCGTTCTGCTATGTTTCCGTTAAAATCTTTCACGAAGTTGCTCTTCATGTTGAAAGGATGTTTTCCATTTGCTTCTGGCCATGAGGCAGAGAGGAATGCATTTTACTAAAGTCATTCACTTCATCTTTGTACTTTTCATCCTCCACGGGGCAAAAGAAGTCCCTCAAAATTTGTTTTTTTTTACCAGAAAGGAATGTAATAGGGGATTGAGTTAACTCTTATAAAGTGCTTTAAGTTCCTTAGATGTTGAGTTCTGTGTCTTGTGAAAGTCCCTGTTAGTATGAAAGATCACAGAACTGGGACCATATTCTCCCACTGGAAAGTATCTGGGATTCTTGCCAAGTTCTCTCCAGGATTATTTATTCAGTACTTCTGTTGATTTAGTCTGCAGCACTTAACCTCTCTTATGCTAGGGGTTGCCCTTTTACCTCCTGATTTCGGAAAGAAGTTGTATGGACTCCCTTTCCCCGATAGCTTAAATCAGCATTGATCTTGAGCAGAAATAACTGAGCTAAACTGACATACATCTGTGCCGTCCAGTCTCTGGAAATGCTTTGGGATATACCAACTGATAGCTGCTGCTACTGAGGTCATTTGTCACTGCTCCGTTCAGGTCACCGTTAGCCCTGTACTTTTCACTCGTTCACCTTTGGGGAAAATGCGCTCAACTCAGCATGATCTAGAAGGTTGCAGAATGGTAAGCAGCTCTATAAGCTAGCAGTCTGGCGGCAAGTTTTAGTTGCGTGGCCGGAAACAAAAGTTCTGTTGACCTTTGAATCTCAAGTGTTCTTGCTTGCACCTGAACAACAGAGCTATGGTTTTCTTTAGCTTTTTGTTTGGTTTACTACTTGCCAGTAAAGGCTTACATTTTCATACTGCTTCAGTGCAGACCATATTTACTTATGCAAATGTATTTTTCGTGCCTCCTTATGGAAATACATCTTCTATTTTCTGTACCGAGCAATAATACCAAGATTTGAGAGAGAATTAGCTTTTTGGATTTGGTCTTTTAAATAGTGGTTCTGTGCTAAATATCTTTTCTGGCAGGCCATTGCTGCTTATTCAACAAAGTTTTTCAGGGAAGACCTTTTAGTGTTGGTGCGGAAGGCTCGCTGTGTTTTCTGTCTGTGAATCTCAATGATTCCTGTCTCTGACTGAATCAGAATCTTGTACCTGAATTGCTGACATTTATCTGTGTGAGCTCTGCCCAACCACTCCCTGCCTCTAAATGGAATTATTGTCCCTCTCAGGGATTTGAATGCTGTCAACTGCATTTTGACTGGGATGTACTTACTTCAGCATTAAGCCCTTTATTGTTTTTAGTTTCTATAAAACATCCATTCTTAAGCTGGGGTCATGTTATGTAATGTATTTGATGGATGCAATTCTTTTTTTTTTTTTTTTTTTACGATTTTATTTATTTATTTGACAGAGAGAGAGTGAGCCCACAAGCAGAGGGAGCAGCAGAGGGAGAAGCAGGGTCCTCTCTGAGCAGGGAGCCCGATGCGGGACTTGATCCCAGGACCCTGGGATCATGACCTGAGTTGAAGGCAGACGCTTAACTCACTGAGCCACCCAGGTGCCCCTTAAAGGGGACAGTTCTTATGCTCATTATTTATCAGATTGTACGCTGTTTTCTGTGGGGGAAGGGCATTAAAGGAAAGAAGATTGCTCTTCTCTGCAAGGTAGTGACATCCTGCGACATTGTTTTGCTATAGCTCCAGGAAGTCTCAGGAATGATGGCAGTAGTGTGCTCAGGTCATGTGGGCTCACTGGGCAAGCACCGAAGCACCGCGAAGTCATGAAAAGTTAATGGAGACTTAATACCTCGTACACATCAACCCCTGCTATTTTACACAATGATCAGACAACGTATATTAAAATATCCTAACATGAATTAAACAATTTAAAACTGGTAAAGAAGAGGTCATAAAGGATTTAGAACTGAGGGTTCATTAGGCAGTGAAGTCAACACGCTGCTTTGCCTGACAGGTTTCCTAATCTTTCAGAGGGGAAGCCGAAGTGAGGAGAGGGGGAAATGGTATGCTCCCAGCGCGGGTGATCAGTTCCAGAGCTGGGCTCTGAAGCCAGACCTCTCAGACCGCACAGCGGGTGATCTGAACCTCCCTCTGTGCTTCCTTTCTTCTGGGAGGAAGGCATTATGTGGCATAAGAAAAAAATACAGACTCCTCTTACTGATAAGACAAAATGAAATCAGATGGAGAAGATTAATAAATTACTTGAAATTACTAAAAAATTAATAAATAATGTTTTTAGAAGATTTTATTTATTTATTTGACAGAGACACAGTGAGGGAACATAAACAGGGGGAATGGGAGAGGGAGAAGCAGGCTTCTTCCAGCAGGGAGCCCGATGCGGGGCTCGGTCCCAGGACCCTGGGATCATGACCTGAGCCGAAGGCAGACGCTTAACACACTGAACCACCCGGTGCCCCTAAATTACTTGGGCTTTTGTTGAACCAGCAATACAAGTAAATAGAAGTTTATCAAGGGCCAACATGTGTAAAGCACTGTGCCAGGAGCTAGAGACCATATCAAGATCGCCAACTGTCAGAGCCTGTAAAATAAATACAAAAGTAACACGAGACAGGGTTCATTCCCTCAGCAGACATTACTTTGGCATGCATGGTATGCCAGGACTGGGCTAGATGCTAAGAAGCAGGCACCTCTTTATCAATTAGGCAAAACTTTGGTCACCTGCTATGTGCCAGGCAGTGTTCTAGATGCTGGGGACACAGGTGAGAACAAAGCAGGCAAGGTCTGTGTTCTCGCTGAGTGCACATTCCAGTGGGAAGGAGATAGATCATCAATAAGCGAGAAAAGACCTGCAGAGCACGAAAACAAGGTGGTGTGCAGAGAGTAGCTGGGTGGCTGCATTAGACTGCCAAGATAAGTAGGATACTTGGCCTGGAGGAGGCGGCCATGGAAAGCGCCCACTCCGGGATGTTCCAGCGTGCGCGGTGACTGCTGTGTGAGCAAGACGCTGTGGGCGCCGCCGGCCGTGAAGGCCTTGCCTGTCCTCACCAGTGCGCTGAGGGGTTACTACGAGTGGTGCACCAGCAGGACCAGATGTGTGTCTAGGGTGCTAGCGGTGGAACAGGCTGGAGGATCGGCTCGTCAGGGAAGACACCGATGATAGGAAGTGACTGTTCCTGTGAGGCATGACATGCCCTAGACAAGTGCCAGCGGAAGGGGAGAGGAGGACGTGTTCCTTCTCCCTGAGAGAATGAGGGAAGGCTTCCTGAGTGAGGTGATGCTGAAACTTAGTCTTTGCACATGCAGAGATGAAGAGAAGGGCATCTCATGTTACATTTCCATGAACAAAAGTGGAAAGATCCAGCTTGTTTAGGGAGTGGCTAGACTTAGGGGCTGGCTGGGGCATAGGCTCTGTAGGGGAGGGCCATTAGGCCTGATAGGTCGGGTTGCTCAGGTAAGCAGAGGGAGCCCACTGAAGGCGTTTCTAGTAGACAGACATAATCACAGCCACAGGAATATTATTCTTGTGGTAGTGTGTTGGAGCAATTGGAATTATCACTGAGTGATAGTTTACGAGGCTGATGCCATGGCCTTGAGCTAATGGTGATGTGACCTGGGATGGTGGTCCCTGGGGCTGGCTTAGAGATAGTGGGGCTGTTGCACAGGTACGAAGAGTAAGGCAGACTACTGGCCAGATGTGGGAGGTTGGGGAGGGGAGAAACATTGATTTTGAGAATATAAAAGAGGAAAAAGTGAGACAAGACAAAACCAGAGAGGGAGACAAACCATAAGCAACTCTTAATCATAGGGCTTAATGGAGGGCTGCTAGGGGGGAGGGAGTTGGGGGAATGGGGTGACTGGGTGATGGACATTAAAGAAGGAATGTGATGTAATGAGCACTGGGTGTTATATAAGACTGATGAATCACTGACTTGCACCTCTGAAACTAATAATACATTATGTGTTAATAATAATAATAAAAAAAAGAATGTAAGATGACTGAGGAGAGAGGATTTCTATACAAATGAGGGATGGCAGAAGGAAAATGTGTTTGAAAGACAGATTACTTAGATTAGTTTGGGATTTGTGGAGTTAATGTGCCAATAGGACCTTGAGGGAACAGTGTCAGATAAGTAAGTGAAGATAAGATTTTAGCTCTGAGTTAGAATATATAGATTGGGGTGATAATTAAGCAGCTCCAGTTGTAAGGATAGATGACATTGGCTGGGGACTGACTTGTAAAAGAGAGAAAGGAGGTGAGGATGGAAACTTAGAAACACAATAATTCTGGCTATTGATTTTTATTTTTGTTCTTGTACTTTAGTGCTGATAATCTCTTAAACTACATTGTAGAATTTCAGCCCGGCACTCAAGCTCAGTCCCCTGTGTTGCTTGAAAAATTGTGCTCCTGGGCAATTTTATCTGGACTCCTTTGTTTTTAATCAGGGACAACATAAAAACAACAACAACAACAAACCAGCTTCGGGACCCCATTTGTTGTTGGGATGATATTGGGACATTTTTACATCCTATCTTTTGATGTCTCCTAGAGCATTTCTTTCATAGTTTCTTTGTTTTCATCTTTCATAATAGCTTTGCTTCCTCGGAGGAGTGCAAATATTTGTTCCTCATGGAGAATCATATAACTGGTCACATTTACCTTTTCACGTTGGCCACCAGGAAGCACAGAATCAAATTCTCTGCTCAACTGTGGTAACTGTATAGAACCCTATGGTCTCCATATTTAAGTTCTGTTCTAATATCTCTTCACCCAGCCATAGTATAGTGTTTGTTTTCTTCTCTAATTTATAGTTTCCTTTGTCATAATTTTTAGTTTTCTGAATACGTGCGTTTCTTATAAGTCATTTAAATTCTTTGCAGGATGAGATGAGGGCTAAATAAATAATGTCCCAGTGCTGTTTACTCTTGAATGAGATGTACTGAGAATGTTATAAATGCTAAGACTCATCTCATTTAAGTTCACATGAGATAACTCTCACTTTTTTTTTTTTTCAGACTGATGACCTACTTTCTATATATGTGAAGTATCAATTGTTGATATCAAAATATCTTTGTGATTCAACATGTGTGAGGGAAAATGAATTAAGTTATGTAATAAAGTGACATTTATTTACGTAGACCCCCATATCTCATGCCACAAAAAAAGAATGCGGTTATTCTGAATGTGGCAGTGATACTGCTGTGTCTTCTCTGAATGCTGCAGGTCTAGAGTTAGTGGTCATGGTAGAGCTGAGGCCTGCTTTTCTGGCCCATGTCTGTGTTGAATTTCCTGCTTTTCATTAGACCTCCTCAGCCCTTCTCAAACTTATTACTTATTGTAAAAAAAAAAAAAAAGATATCCTCAGGATTTTTACTACATTTAACAGAATCTTCTATCAGTAACTGTAGGTTGAATTTCTTTCTGATCTCAGTATCAAAAAATAGTTGTTCTGTCTCTGAGCGGCTGGTTTATTTTTACCCCGTGGACACTGAATATTATAACCGATAATGTTTCCCTCTCTGTGTTGGCTGCCGCTAAGCTTGGAGTCCCTGCCTACCTCCTTTTCATCTCCCTCCTCCTTCTCAAATGTCTAGAGCACCTCTCTTCTGACTTGTCTACCTTGTTGCTGTAGTTGTTGCTACGGTTCTCTTTTCCTACTAGTTTAAAAACTGGAGACAAGAATTCTACTACTTTTCTTTTCCTTTTTTTTTTTTTTAAGATTTTATTTATTTATTTGTCAGAGAGAGAGAGAGAGAGAGAGAGCGCACAAACAGGCAGAGTGGTAGGCAGAGGTGGAGAGAGAAGCAGGCTCCCCGCCAAGCAAGGAGCCTGATGCGGGACTCGATCCCAGGACCCTGGGATCATGACCTGAGCTGAAGGCAGCGGCTTAACCGACTCAGCCACTCAGGCGTCCCCTACTACTTTTCTTTATAGTCTTTCTATGGGTGTCACAGGGCCTTGCACACATTTGGCTCTCAAATAATGGCTGATTGAGCATTAGTAGGTCATTCAAAAATAGCTCCATGTTGGGCCTTCCATGGCGATAAGGACAAGGAGGAAGAAATAGGCAGTGTGCCAGAGAAGGTTTTGAAATGTGCTAAGGGTCAGAGGGATTGAATGTTTGAAAATATGGCACATTTGAAATGTGATGCTCCTATGGGCGAGAAAAGAATGTTGAATATTGGAACCAACATAGGCTACTTTCCTCATTGTGTCATATCTAAATATACTGCTGTATCACAGTTGGGAGCCTGGCGTCTCCCAGCTTTGCTCCAGTAAGAAAGGTCAATTCTCTCCTCTCCCAGAAAAAAGGTAAGGGGATATTTAGGAGAGGAGCCATCTAGGCAGCGTGGGTTGAGAAGCTGCTTTGTGATCTGTGCACATAAATGCTGTCGCTGTTACACCCGCTGTGTAATGCAGCTGACATCACCTCGAGAATAGTTGTGAGAACGTGGTTGTGAGCCATAGCCAAGGGCCCAGGTATTCAACTTATTCTAGATGATTAAATTCCACTACAACTCATGAATGTGCAGTGCATTATAATAGCACCTGGCACGTGGTCAAAAGTCTTTGATAGGAAAGTCTGTTGAAATGAAAATGAACTTGGTTAACTGGAGGCAAAAGACCATCGACTTTAGATACTTCATTGCTAGCACTTTCTTTTATAATTAAATATACGCAGTCTATATTTGGTGCTTTGAGAAGAAGAGCCTTTTTTTTTTTTAAACTTAAAAAGATGTTATATTTTATCAGTTAGCCCACATTATCATATGTTATTGGTAAGCGTGATTCTAAAAGTAAAACTGCAAATCTCAGAGGCTTAGAAAAATTCTGACCAGAGAAGGAACTTTCTTCGTTGTATTTTTCTTTCCTTTGCTCTCTTCTGAAAACTGAACTGTAAGATTTGTTCAATAAAAACAAAAAACAAAAACATAAAGAAACCCCCCTGTCTTACCGGGATTTCATCTTTATTATTACTTTTGTTTTTATTTTTTTCAGAATTTCGTATTTAAAAAACTGCTTAGGGTCTGGAAAGACCCTAAGTATGGTAAGTAAGTATGTAATTGAAAACAAACTTCAAGGACCCTTAATCGAATTAATAACTACCAGTTATTTAGCATGATAGTGGTTATATAGTTTCAGATTTTTTTTCTAAAGCAGGTTCTCCACAGATGAATCCTAAATCATTGCATTTTTTTTTTAAAAGATTTTATTTATTTATTTGACAGAGAGAGATCACAAGTAGGCAGAGAGGTAGGCAGAGAGATAGAGAGAGAGAGAGGAGGAAGCAGGCTCCCCCCACTGAGCAGAGAGCCCGATGTGGGACTCGATCCCAGGATCCTGAGATCATGACCTGAGCCGAAGGCAGAGGCTTAACCCACTGAGCCACTCAGGCGCCCCAAATCATTGCATTTTTGACATACAAATATGTTTTAATTCTGCTAGGGGCAAATGAAAACTCGAGACCTTAGCTTCCTAATTAGTGACAAAGCTTATGCTCTCTGAGGCCGTGCGTAAATAATTAGAAGGGGGTGGCATGGTGTTAAAGCACGGACTCTGGGGTCAGACTGCTTCATAGGGTGGTTGTGTTTATTATTCATGACAAGGAGGTAGAGGAGCGTCTGGGATGAAGTAAGTGCTATATAAGTGGTTGCTGTTTTATATTTTTGCTGTTATACAGCAAAACCATATACTTGTGTAATTAAAAAAATATTTTTCATTGCCTCCGGTAGGGTTTGAAGCTCTTTTGAAGTGACCAAAGGGACTTCTATTGTTAAAAGTCACAAAATAAAAGCTAGAGGGTTCTGGAACTCCTCTTCAGCTCCCAATCCTCTTTGTCTCTAAGATGACTTTGCTTAAATACTCTGGATCTCCCGTCATCTGGCAGATGACAGTTCCATGTTGCTGGGTCATTGATGGGTCTTCGAGCCCACAGTGATTCTGTGATTCTTTGATTTGACCTTTTTTTTTTTTTTAAGATTTTATTTATTTATTTGTCAGAGAGAGAGAGAGAGTGAGCAAGCACAGGCAGACAGAGTGGCAGGCAGAGGGAGAAGCAGGCTTCCCGCCAAGCAAGGAGCCCTATGTGGGACTCGATCCCAGGACACTGGGATCATGACCTGAGCCGAAGGCAGCTGCTTAACCAACTGAGCCACCCAGGCATCCCTTGATCTGACCTTCTGTTTAAACAAGAAGCTGAAGGTTATTGATGTCCATATCCTTGATCTGGAATGGCAGAATTTTGAAAGTAGAAGAGGTTTTAACCAAATAGTCCACTCGTTGGGGGAACTCATCCCTTTTCTTAGCTTCAAATAATGGTGTTTAATCCTTCCTTCCTTCCTTCCTTCCTTCCTTCCTTTCTTTCTTTCATTTCTTTTTGTAGATTAGTACCAATCTTTATTTTTCCTTTTGTAGCTTTCTTCCAAAGCACGTTTTACATACTATGGAATGTATTTACTATGTTTATTGTTTATTCACCTTCTTGCTTGAATGTAAGCTTCACAAAGGCAGGGATCTTTATCTTTTTTTTTTTTTTAAGATTTTATTTACTTATTTGACAGAGAGAGAGACAGCGAGAGAGGGAACACAAACAGGAGGAGTGGGAGAGGGAGAAGCAGGCTCCCCGCTGAGCAGGGAGCCTGATGCCAGGCTTGATCCCCGGACCCTGAGATCATGACCTGATCTGAAGGCAGACAACGACTGAGCCACCCACACACCCCAGATCTTTATCTTTTATTGTTCAAGTGTCTGGCACATCATAGGTGCCAGGATAAGGGCTCAATAAATATTGTTGGGCAAGTGAATGAATCTTCAGTTGCCTAGTGGACATTTCTATTAATGGATCACTTCTCATTCTCCTACGACAGCTCTCTTACATGATTTTATTTCCACAAATGACCCTAACTTTCGTGCTACCAAGAGCAAAATCCTGAAGGAATTGGCAACCACACCTGAGACAGAGCAAATTAGATGATTTTCAAGGGGATTTAGATAGTTCCCGGAATCAAGGCACACAAGGCAGGTGGGCCCGAATCTTGTCAAACAGAACCTTTTGAGCCAGAGCTAGAAGTAACTGCCTAACTGCCTAGGAAATTACCTAAGGTTCGCCAAACTTATGACTAAACTCACAGCTTCTGCTAGGTTAATATTCCTGATATGCTTCCTTTATCATGCTGGTTCTGTTGGCGATTCCTTGTCACTTCTTTTTTATTTTTATTTTTATTTATTTTTATTATTTATTTTTTTTGGCAGAGAGACTTAAAGAGACACAGAGAGAGGAAACACAAGGAGAGGGAATGGTAGGCAGAGGGAGAAGCAGACTTCCTGCCGAGCAAGCAGCCTGATGCAGGGCTTTATCCTAGGACTCTGGGATCAGGATCTGAGCTGAAGGCAGACTCTTAGTGACTGAGCCACCGAGGACCCTTCCTTGTTGCTTCCAAACAGAGTCCCAGCTCCACAGCCTGGCATCCACTGAAACCCCTCAGAGCTTTCAGTTCCATCTCACAGTATTGCCCCTGGTCCGTTCTCTGCTCAGCTAAGGCTCTGCCTTTTGTGTCTCCTAAAGCATTCCATTCTTTTCTTTAAAGCCCTTCTGTTCACACCATGCTGTCTGTCATCCATCATGTGGTGGGTTTTCCTCCTCCTTCACCTCTCCAAATTATCTTTCCTTTTTTTTTTTTTTTTAAGATTTTATTTATTTATTTGTCAGAGAGGGAGAATGAGCAGAGAGGCAGACAGAGTGGTGGGCAGAGGCAGAGGGAGAAGCAGGCTCCCTGCCGAGCAAGGAGCCCGATGCGGGACTCGATCCCAGGATGCTGGGATCATGACCTGAGCCGAAGGCAGCCGCTTTAACCAACTGAGCCACCCAGGCATCCCACCAAATTATCTTTCTTAATCCACCAGAGAGACTTCCAGCCCTTACTTACATGAAGCCATCTGTATCATGTTTTTGGGCTCCCAAATGCTGCATTATTCTTAAATATTCCATTTGCATAGTTGTTGCTTTCCCCTCTTTATAATAACCTTTTTGATGTGAGGGGCTAATAGAGTAATGAATTTGGGGATGAGGGAATGAGTCACAAAACATTGCTAAAGCAAAACCCACTGAGCTGTGGTGGGAAAGTGACTTAAAAGAAGTGTATTTACTAGCTTGTGATGAAGTTTTCCAGGGCTTTCAAAAGTGCTAAAACCAAGTCCTTCTTTCCCTTTTTTTTGGCGGGGGGTGGTGTGGGGTGGTGTGGTGGTGGTTCACATTAAAATATCCCTTTTAAAAATCAAGTGGTGGTGAGGGGCACCTGGGTGGCTCCGTCGGTCAAATACCAGACCTTGATCTCAGCTCAGGTCAATGTGGGTTCAGGCCCCACATTGGGCTCCATGCTGGGTGTGGAACCTACTTAAAAAACAAAAAACAAATGTTGGTCTAGTCATAATAATGGCTTCAATGAATTACCTTTACTTTGAAAAATAGAAAACTAGCAATTGTATTGATGAAATATGTGGGTCTCTGAGTATACGTGTCTAGGTATGTGTATGTGTGTATATGTAATTTTACTGGGATCAGAAGGTCTGGGAGAGGCAAGGCTTGGTAACTGCTCATCATGTGAGAAGACGCACTCCATCCTTTCATCTTCACCTGTGGCCATCCTGCCCCTGTTCAGTTGCACATTGTTCATTTTTCAGGGTTTTAGACATTGACTTAAGATTCTGAGGCTGTAGTTTGACTCTGGTTATCCAGGAAATGCATGAAAGTTACCTTCCAAATATACAAAAGGGCTCCATTCCATTTTCTGCACTTTGAAGATTATTTTTTCCTTGTTCAGTGCAGATTAATCTAGACAGTGGCATCCCTTACCCTTTCTAAGTAGATCAGCTTTATTCATGTCCTGAAAAGAGGAATTTTACATGGCTTTCTAATTTTCCAGACCAATTGAAAACGTCCACAAGGATACAAAAGACATTAATTTGTTCATTTTCTTTCCAAATTGTGAGCCATTTGTTCTCTTGCTCCATATTGTAAGGCAAGTTAACACTCTCCTCCTTTTCCCAATTGTTCCGCGGTTTCGAGTTTTCATTGACGACACTGTATGTTTACTCTTGGATTTTGACATTTTAATTATTGGGAGTATTTGATCACATATAATCTTAATAATGTTCAGCCGTACCACACAGCTCACATTTGTGGAGGGTGCTGACAGAATGACAGGCCGTGGGAGCCGATATTGTGTTCTGCACGGATGATTGGTGAACGGAAAGGAAGGGTGTTCCCATACTGGAGCAGACATGATGTGGTATCTCTTGGTTGCCGTGCAGTTCCAGATAATAGATACCTACTGTTTTACCCAGAGTTTTATTGGTTGCAAAGAACAGCAGCCCACTCAGTTAACTTAAATACAATTTTTAAAAACCTCAAAATATAAGATTTAACAGCCAATCTCAGGGATACCAGTGGACCCTTTAAGGACTGTGGCATGGGATAAAAAGTCAGGAATCATGGGCATATTGCCTCCTCTCTTGTTCTGTTTTTCTCTGCTTCTCTCTTCCCTTCTTTTTTATGTGGGCCAATATATTCATACCTACTAGCACGGAACTGACCTTTGGTTTGAGGCCTGCGTACAGCCTTTATTTTTCATAAGTCAGATTCTTGAAAGGGACAGTTTGATTGGCTTAGTTCAGCCAATGGATCCATTTCTCCTGGATCAGGTAGCTACACACCTGATTCAGTGACCTGTTGGTGTTAGGGTCAGGGAAGACTTAGTCAGATATTGTATCTCCTGCATTGGTTCTTTATTTCTAATTTATTCTTTTTTAAAGATTTTTAAAGATTTTTATTTATTTGTCAGAGAGCGTGCGAGAGAGAGCACACAAGCAGGGGGAATGGCAGGCAGAGGGAGAAGGAGAATCAGGCTGAGCAGGGAGTCCCAATGTGGGACTGGATCCCAGGACCCTGGGATCATGACTTGAGCCGAAGGCAGCCGCTTAACAATGGTGGCACCCAGGTGCTCTTTTATTCAAAACCTTTTCTGTTATCTTTTTGTTACACATGTTGAGAGATTTCCTCATTTTTATTTAATAGTACTTTCACTGAATTTTTATTTTGGTAATCGTATTTATTTTTAATTATTTAAAAAGTTCTTTCTTAGGGTCAGCTGGCTGACTCAGTCAGGCAAGTGTCTGACTCTTGATTTTGGCTCAGGTCTTGATCTCAGGGTCCTGGGATTGAGCCCTACACTGGGCTCAGTGCTCAGCAGGGAGTCTGCTTGAGATTCCTTCCCTAAAAAAATTCTTTATTATTCTTAATCATTTTATTATCAGTGTTTCACTCTTTTTTTTTTAAAGATTTTATTTATTTGACAGACAGAGATTACAAGTAGGCAAGAGAGACAGGCAGGGAGAGAGAGGAGGAAGCAGGCTCTCCGCGGAGCAGAGAGCCCGATGTGGGGCTCGATCCCAGGACCCTGGGATCATGACCTGAGCGGAAAGCAGAGGCTTTAACCCACTGAGCCACCCAGGCGCCCCAATGTGTTTCATTCTTATTTAATGGTTGTGGTATCTTCTTGGAATCTTTGAATTGAATTAAAGTGATTTCCCTTTAAATTGCTCTTCTGGGGGCGCCTGGGTGGCTCAGTGGGTTAAAGCCTCTGCCTTTGGCACAAGTCATGATCCCAGGGTCCCAGGATCGAGCCCCTCATCAGGCTCTCTCCTCAGCGGGGAGCCTGCTTTCTCCTCTCTCTCTGCCTGCTTCTCTGCCTACTTGTGATCTCCGTCTGTCAAATAAATAAATAAAATCTTACAAAAAAAAATTGCTCTTCTGTTTTCCTGAATTAACTCTTTCTATTCAGTGTCAGATTTTTTCCCCTTTAATGTTACTGTTTTCCTTGTGGGCTTGGTTGCCTTTTCATAATTAAGAATGAACGACTGGGAGTTTGCTCTACTATTTAAAAAAGATCCATATGTCAAGTTTCTTCCCCCCAACTCTGTACCGCTCCCCTAAGTAGCAAGTCTAAATAGAGTTGGGAGGCGGGGGCTGAGTGGTCTCCTGGCAGCTTTGCTTCTTCCAGAAATGCCCTGAGGCGGAGGATTTACTCTGAGGTACCAACATTCACAAAAGCCTCTCTCACTCCCCACTGTCACAATTGGTTCAGTTCCTTTAGACATGAACCCCAGATGTTTCATCTGTCATTACACTTGGCCAAGCTACCTGGAGGCACTCTCATACATGAGAGTGTGAGGGAGGTGGCGTGGTCGTGCTGTCATCACGTCATCCCCGTATTTCCTGCGCTGTGTCATTCTCTTCACTTTGTGATACTCGTCTCTGAGCTCGGAGTCTCCCAGGGATTCTGTGGAGCAGATTGTCTCCTTGGTGGTCCCTGGGTAGCTGCTTTCCCCTCAGGCTCCATCTGTCAGCACATTCCCATTTCTTGTTTTTTAGAATTTGTCGAAATCTCTTGTCCATTTGACGGTCTCCCCTAGCAAACTATTTTTAATCTCCTGGAATTCTTCTGTTTTGTTTTTTGAAACTTTACCTTCATGAGGAATTCAGGAGGGGCAACCAGGCCGTCAACCATTTTGAAACGGAAGCCATCCCAGGTTGTTTATTTATTTATTTATTTATTTATTTTTAGAAAGTCAGTCTTTTTTTTTTTTAAGATTTTATTTATTTATTTGACAGAGATCACAAGCAGACAAAGAGGCAGGCAGAGAGAGAGTAAGGGAAGCAGGCTCCCTGCTGAGCAGAGAGCCAGATGCGGGGCTTGATCCCAGGACCCTGAGATCATGACCTGAGCCGAAGGCAGATGCTTAACCCACTGAGCCACCCAGGTGCCCCCCAGGTTGTTTATTTAAAAAAAAAAAAAAGAGGCATTTGGTTTTTGG
>PISX010007651.1:0-11978 GCA_004024625.1 Mellivora capensis | reverse complement strand
CAGGCACCCCTTATTTTACTTTTTAAAACAAGAGATATATCATATGTACATACATATAAAAGAGTATATATCAGCGTATGTATAATTTAAATAAAAATAATAAAATGAACACTGGCACCTACCAGATAGCTTAAGAAATGGAATATTATGTTTTTCATACTTGGGAAGCTCTTATGTGTCCTTCCTTGATTCCACCTTCTTCATTCCCTCTGCCTCCTGTGGTAACCATTGTCCTTGAAGTTTTAGTCATTGCCTTTTTTTTTTTTTAAGGACTTGCCTTATGTGTATTTATCTCTAAACAATATAATATTTTGTTTTTAATTTTAGCTGCTTTTGTTCTTTGTAAAAATGGAACCCTATAATATGTGTTCTTCTGTACCTTGTTGCTTTACTCAAGATTCTGTTTTTGAGACTCATCCATGTTTATTCATGAAGCTGTATTTTATTTACTGCTATGTAGAATTACATCATAAGACTACACCATATTGGGGCGCCTGGGTGGCTCATTCAGTTAGCTCTCTGGCTCTTGGTTTCAGCTCAGGTCATGATCTTGGGGACATGGGATCGAGCCCCAGACTCTGCTCAGTGGGGAGTCAGCTTGATTCTCTCTCTCCCTCTTTCTCTCTAATAAAACTAAAATCTTAATTAAATTTGTTGTATTCTTTTTTTAAAACATCTTTTCTGTCACTGAGGGACATTTGTGTTGTTTAACTTTCTGCAATCATGAGAAAGATTGATATGAACATAGTTCCTGTTGTATATATGCTAGAGTTTCACTAATGTAGGAACCTAGGAATGGAATTGCCACATCATAGAGGTGATGCGTGTTTACTTTTACTAGGTGATGGTACTGTTTGCCAGTGGTTGTATCAGGATGTATGATCATCCTGTGGCTCAACAACACTTGTATAGTCAGATTAAAAAATTTTTTTTGCCTGTGCAGTAGGTGTAAAATCATGTTATTGTGTGTTTTCAAAATTGAGGTGTAATTTTGTAGTCTAATTTACATTATTATGACTTGAATTTTTTTTTAAGGTTTTATTCATGCATTTCAGAGAGGGAGAGACAGAGGGAGCACAAGTAGGGGAGAGGTAGATGGAGAGGGAGAAGCAGACTTCCCAGTGAGCAGGGAGCCAGACGCAGGGCTCGATCCCAGGACCCTGGGATCATGACCTGAGCCAAAGGCAGACGCCCAACCAACTGATCCACCCAGGCACCCCATGACTTTAATTTTCATTTCCTTATTATAAATGATGTTAAATATATATTTTCATATGGCTATTAATTTTTCATGTTTTCTCTTCTGTGGAAGTTTGCCATGTTTTTCCAGTTAGTCTTCTCTTACTGACTAGTGAGTGTTCCTACTATATCCTGAGTCTATAAGTGTGTGATGTGTATCTGTCTGTCTGTATGTGATGGAATTTATTTTTGGTAGGCAGAATCCATCTCCAGGAGGAGGAGGAAGTGCTCACATCCTGTAGTCCATGTTCTGCTTGTATGATTATGGCATTCTCTCTTTCTCTTTCTGGTTGTGATTACTCTTGGATCAAACTGAGAAGTAAATCTTGGCATTTTAAACATTTTGGAGTCTTTTTTCATTATCTCCTCCTGACCCAGCTGACGTTCAGTGACTCAGACATTTTCTTTGGAGTGCATACTGTTACAGTTGTAGGACGATGCTCAGGACTCTGGGTGCCTACAGATGTGTTTCGATGGTGTCACACCGCAGGCTGGCCAGCACTCAGCCAGAAGGGGATTTGGGCTGTGAATGCCAATGTAGGTCTTTAATGTGAGAGCCCTGGTGTTTTTCTTGACTCTGTGGTTAACACAATTCAGACATTTTCTGAAATCTAATGGAAAATTAAGTTAGACTTGGTATAAAATGATAGCATTAATTACTACCCAGTCTTTTCTCCATTTAACAGTGTACCCTGAGGTTAGCTTAAGGGACATTTTCTCTTAAGTGGTGATACTTCTTTAAATAAAAACTTTATGGGACGCCTGGGTGGCTCAGTTGGTTAAGCGGCTGCCTTCGGCTCAGGTCATGATCCCAGCGTCCTGGGATCGAGTCCCACATTGGGATCCTTGCTCGGCAGGGAGCCTGCTTCTCCCTCTGCCTCTGCCTCTGCCTGCCACTCTGTCTGCCTGTGCTCGGTCTCTCGCGCGCTCGCTCGCTCTCTGACAAATAAATAAATAAAATCTTAAAAAAAATTTAAATAAAAACTTTATGAAATGGTGAACATGGTACATTTTATGTGTATTTCACCATAATGTTAATTAAAAAAAAAAAACCCAAGGCTGGAAAAACAAACTTTTTGGAAGACTTAGAGCTGTCGTAAAACTACAATGATGATGCTGGGAAGTAAGTAGTGTATCTGTTTTTGAGTGTAGAGGTCTTTCAAAAGTTAATTCAAATTGCTGGTATATAGTAACTAGCAATACTTCTCTTACATAAGCTGCTTATTCCTTGTCATGGCTGTTCTTTTAAGAAGGTTTACTCTTTTTTTTTGGAGTTTTTATAATTTTGGAATGCATTTTCAAGGATTGACTTTTATTTGTCTTCGTTGATAATAGTAGCTATGACTTCCCCTCTGCTACAGGCTCATGTACCTTCTTTCTTTTCCTATAATCACCATCCTTTTCCTTCCTTGGGGCCTTCCCACAGGCTGTTCTTTTCTCTAGGCCTGCTCCAATTTATCTTATTATTATTTTTTAAATGTTTATAAAATATACATGTTATTGGCTGAGTTTCCTCTCCCCAAATTTGTATGTCAAAGCCCTAACCTCCAGTACCTCAGATTGTGACCATATTTGGAGACAAGGTCTTTAAAGAGGTAGTGAATTTAAAATGAGACCATTAAGGGGGACCTAATCCAGTGTGACTGGTGCCCTGGTAAGAAGAGGAAATTTGGACACAGACAGTTGCTGAAGGACAGCCATGTGAAGACACAGGGAGAAGATGGCTACCAAAAAGCCACAGGGAGAGGCCTCAGAAGACCCCAACGCTGCTGACACCTTGATCTCACTCTTGAAGCTTCCAGAATTGTGAGAAAATAAATTTTTGTTGTTTAAAACACCTAAGTCTGTGGAAGTTGGTTATGTAGCCCTAGCAAACCACTGTAATACATAACATAAATTTTACCATTTTTTAAAAAGATTTTATTTATTTATTTGACAGAGAGATCATAAGTAGGCAGAGAGGCAGACAGAGGAGGGGAAGCAGGCTCCCTGCCAAGCAGAGAGCCCGACGCGGGGCTTGATCCCAGGACAGTGGGATCGTGACCTGAGCTGAAGGTAGAGGCTTTAACCCACTGAGCCACCCAGGCGCCCCATAAATTTTACCATTTAAAAATGTGCAGTCCAGTGGCATTAATTACAGTCATGTTATGTGTAACCTTCACCACCACCCATTCCAGGACTTTTGTCATCTTGCAAAACTGAAACTCTGTATACCATTCTGTCTTTCCCTCCCATCCCACATTTCCCACCATACTATTTCCTATCTCTATGAATTTGACCTCATATATATGAAATCCTACAGTAGTTGTTTTCTTTTGTGACTGATTTATTTTACTTCACATAATACCTTAAGATTCATCCATGTTGTAGCATTTGTTAGAATTTCCTTTTAATGACAGAATATTCCATTGTGTATGTGTGTGTGTGTATGTGTGTATATAGTGTGTATACATATATGTGTGGTTTATACACACACACACACACACACACCACATTTTGTTTATTGATTCACCCATTGATGGACATTTGGGTTGCTTCTACCTTTTGGCTATTGTGAATAATGCTGCTATAAACATTGATGTACAAAGATGTCTTCAAGATCCTGCTTTCAATTCTTTTGGGTATATATCTAGAATTGGGATTGCTAGATGAAATGGTAATTTTATTAACGCTTAATATTTTGAGGAAGCACCATACTGGTTTCCATAGCAGCTGTCCCATTTTACATTTCCACCAATAGAGCGCAGGGGTTCCAGTTTCTCCACATCCTTGTCAACACTTGTTTTCTGTTTGTTTTTGTTTTTGTTTGTTTTTGATAGTAGAGGTGGTATTTCTGGGTATCAGGGCTTTCAGGTATAATATGGTGCCCTTTTGATTTTGTGGTAGGAAGGTCATGGTAAACTGTGGCCTTTTTATTACCACTAGGTTAAGTCAAAAAAAGCTGATCCTTCAAGGGCTGGGATGTGCCCTTATTTACATGCCTCTTGATTCAGGCATATCTGCTTGGAGGCTCCCCGGGAAGCACTGGAGTTATGGGTGTGCCAGACTGGCAGTCATTTTTTGTCCTGCGTGGGCCGGGATCTTTGCTGCCGTAGGTAACTTGGGGGCTGTTTGTGTAATACAGGACCAGCTATGCCAAAATGCAGGCATTTCTCACTGCAAAGACTGTGAAATAGCTTTTTTGCAGAACTGAAAAGCCTAGTAAGTTTGTTATTCCAGCAAATTTTCCTTTTCCTAAGTGTTTACAGCTGTGTTTGTTTAAAACACTCCTATACCTAACAATTACAGTCCAGGGAAGAAAGTGGAGTTAGGCAAATCAGACATCAGAAATCTCCAGCAGGGGAACTGGTGGAATGCAAGGAGGCCGAGAGATGCACTGATGCTACTTGAGGGGTGTTTCTGAAATCACAAGGAGCGATGTTTGACCGGAAGTGTTGCATTACCGCTGTCTGAATGATGAGAGTCAAAGAGGCTGGGGAAGGAATATTTATAAACACGCCCCTTAGTTTTAGTTTGTGTGTAAAAACAGAAAACACATAAAATTATGTGCGGTTTATATTTCCTGTTAACTTGTGTTGATTTCCCTTCAGCAGCGGTTCTTGGTGGCTTACAGTGGCAAACAAAAGCCATTCTTTCACTGTGGTTTGGGATAGACGAAGCCACCTCGTCTCAGCAGGAGGTCAAGTCCCAGGCTCCTCCTGCCCCCTTCACACCCCCTCAGCCCTCCTCACACACCCCCCCGCCCACCCCTGCCATCCTAATCTCCAGTCTGTATGGATGATAATTGGACTCAGAAGCAGCTCAGTTTAACAATTCCAAATTCACAGCGTTAAGATGAACAGGAGCTTCCCGGTACCCAGTAAAATTAATTTTACGTACACAGTTCCTGTTTTTCTTTGCACATTCGTCATCCACCGGTTTGAGAATTCACAGTAAATATAATTAAAGGTATTAAAGCCCACGTATATAAGGATGTTTCCTCTATGATTAGCCAGTCTTCAGCATCACTGTAATAATGGCACTTTGTCTAAGAACCCAGAAAACTCTGCCAGGGCTTGCCAGCCGTTGTCAACCGGGATGACCACCGCTGTTATGGAACGTGGGCAGGTCACCCTCTGGAAGGGACCAGCCGTTCTTGCCTCTTGCTGCTTGCTGATGGAGTTCTCTGTGAAACAGTAAAGCTGGATGAGGGGTCTGCAGCTTACATCACATAACTTGCCTTAGGAATGATGCAGGAGCTGGAGTGGATCTCTTTGCTCTCTTGAGAGGTGGCACCCCCAGGACTGGTCTCTTACTTTGCGAGTTCAAGGCTAACTCAGGGGGAAGCCACTTCGTTCTCCTGTGCTTTACATGTTTTCTGAAAGTCACTAGTCCTGATCTTGGTCAGTGGGACCCCATTTCTTTCTGCGTTGTGACACGTAAGAAGATGCTGCTTCTAAAGGCGAAGAAGCAGAGGCTAGGTTTACTTCACTGTTAATTAATGGACTGATGAGGTATTTTGTGTATTTTTTTATTTTTTAAGATTTTTTATTTATTTATTTGACAGAGAGAGAGAGATCACAAGTAGGCAGAGCAGCAGGCAGAGAGAGAGGAGTATTTTGTGTATGTTTAAGACAAATAGGTATCAGAAGTCTGCTGTGTTGAGAGAGCTGAGCTCAACTCAGTAGAGGTCTATAAAACAAATGTAAAATGTAGTTCTTTTTGAAAGTAGCGTGGAGTGTAAGATAGAAGCGTTGAGCGCCTAGAGAACATGTCCAGCTGGCAGCAGGAAGGTCCAGAGCATCATGTGGTGCGGCACATAAATGCTATGGAACTCTGGGGAGAAGATTTGGTCGTTAAACCTCTTGGAAGAGGAAATGAAGGCAAAGCAAATGAGGACTACTGGCGGCAGGAGAGAGCTGCTTTCTGCACGCTGGCTCTTGACTCCTTAAGGGAAGTGGCCTTTTAGAAAATATATCCTGATCCTCAATAGTAGTGAGGTGTGGTATTGTTAAAATACATAAAGAAACACTTTTCATCTGATAATGAAAAGAATAATTTTTTTTGTAGAGTGGAAGACTTAGAAAATGCACACATACACACAAAAGAAAACACCTCGTATAATCCATTCCTCCAGAAGTAATCACTGGTAACATTGTGGAGTATGCCCTCCCCCTTTTTTTCCTATGTAAATTACTTTAATTATATTTACTTCAGATTCTCACACCCGAGGGTGTGCGCATTCCATAAAGAATAAATATGAGGGGCGCCTGGGAGGCTCAGCGGTTGAGCCTCTGCCTTCAGCTCAGGTCATAATCCCAGGGTCCTGGGATCGAGCCCTGCGTCGGGCTCTCTACTCAGCGGGGAGCCTGCTTCCTCCTCTCTCTCTGCCTGCCTCTCTGCCTACTTGTGTTCTCTGTCTGTCAAATAAATAAATAAAATCTTAAAAAAATATATGAGTTGGACTAATAGAAGATCAGTGTTATTGTGATGGTAATTTTGACCTTGTCTACCTTTATTTTGTCGTTATTTTGAGAATCTTTACAAACCTTGAAAGAAGCTCATTTATTTTCATTTTAGAATTGAACAGTCTGGGGGTTGGGGAGTACCAGCCCTTTGCACAATCAAGAATCTATGTATGGGGGCGCTTGGGTGGCTCAGTCAGTCGGGCGTCTGCCTTTGGCTCAGGTCATAATCCTGGAGTCCTGGGAGCCAGCCCTGTGTCAGGCTCCCTGCTTGGTGGGGAGTCTGTTTCTCCCTCTGCTCCTTACCCCACTCTCCTGCTCTCTCTCTCCCTCTCTCTCTCTCTCTCTCTCTCAAATAAATAAATAAATAAATTCTTAAAAACCAAAAAACAAAAATCTATAACTTTTGACTTCTCCAGAACTTAACAGTAGCCTGCTGTTGGTAAGAGGCCTTATCAATAACATAAACAGCTGATTAACATATATTTTGTATGTTATGTGCATTATGTACTGTAGTCTTACAATAAAATAAGCTAGAGATAAAACTTATTAAAATCATAAGAGAAAACACATTTATATTCCTATAAAAAATCTATATAACTGGACCCATGCAGTTCAAACCCATCCTGTTCAAGGGTCAACTGTATTTTGAAGCAAATAATCTTGTTTTAAAGAGAATGTTTTAAATGGATAGCCTCTTGGCGATGGTAGGAGATAGAAAAATTTTTTAAAATAATTTATTTATTTATTTGACAGAGAGATCACAAGTAGGCAGAGAGGCAGGCAGAGAGAGAGGAGGAAGCAGGCTCCCTGCTGAGCAGAGAGCCCGATGTGGGGCTTGATCCCAGGACCCTGGGATCATGACCTGAGCCGAAGGCAGAGGCTTTAACCCACTGAGCCACCCAGGTGCCCCAGAAATTTTTTTAAATAAGAGAGTTATGGTTATTTAATTTTATATCAATAAATCTCTCATATCTTTATAGTCTCACAGTGTTTAAATTTTTTTTGTGTGCTTTGTACCATGTATGTTTTCCTAGAAGTGATGTATGTTATTAAGAAGGTGAGTGTTATTTATTATATCTTTATCATTATTGGAAAATCTTTGTGGGCTGAGTTAGTAAGAAAAGAAAAAAATGTCAGGCAACTTAACTTTTTGATATGTACAAAGCTGTAGGTAAATTTAAGACCTTGACCTCTGACAGGTACATTTGGAACAAGAAATTGCCGGGGTAATAGCCTTCTACACTTAGGGAAGAGCCTGGCTTTTGATGTGTGTTTTCTGATCTGCTGGCATTATGTTTGCTCTGTTCATTTTGTTCTAGACCAGCAAAGCTAACAGTGGGATGCTGTGTTTTAGAAGAATGTCACAAATTCTCCATGTTTTGAAAGTTGTTGCTGCCCTTAAAACAATAAAGTAGAATTTATTCCTCTTTTCCCACCTGTCATCTATGTGCCTCTTGGCTGATGGAGAGGTCTTTTTTTTTTTTAAAGATTTTATTTATTTATTTGCGAGAGAGAGACACAGCAAGAGAGGGAACACAAGCAGGGGGAGAGTGGGAGAGGGAGAGGCAGGCTTCCCACAGAGCAGGGAAACCTATGCGGTGCTCAATCCCACGACACTGGGATCATGACCTGAGCCAAAGGCAGACACTTAATGACTGAGCCACCCAGGCGCCCTGATGGAGAGGTCTTAACCTTTTTTGGCAATTGGTGGCTTCTTCCTATGGTTTTTTAAAAGGCATTGTTTTTAGTATAATGTCTAGCTGTCCTAGTTCTGTAACATTTTTGTTGAAAAAAAATTCCTGTGTACCTCTGAGACCTTTCGTTTGGGTAGAGAGGGTTGGGGTATCACAAATTTAGGATCCAAAAGGTAGTATAATGACAATTTAAGAGTCTAAGGGGGAGTGATGAGGACAGTGACAGACCGGAGAATGCTCACCTCTGTGAAGGTAATAAATAAACAAAAGCAAAATGTATTGTGACAGCCAAACAAAGTTCCACTTTGGCATGAAGCTTACCAGGTTATGCCAGTTACCCCTGTGGTAATAACAGTAGTAGAGCACTAATATAATGATAAACGTAGCTAACATTTTCTGGGAGCTTGCTCCATGCCAGACATTATCTCCTTCTGTCTTCACAGTAAAGGTAAATGCTGTTGTTATCCCAATCTTAGAGATAGAACTGAAACTGCGAGAGGTGATTTGCCCACGTCACATGGTAAGTAACAGAGTCAAAGCCAGGTTTGCGTGGCTCTGGATCTTGGGCTTTGTGATGCTTTGGTTTTAGGCCGCAAACCTTGGAATTATGTTGGGTACGAAGGAAATTGTCGGTGGTTCAGCCGCTCAGAGTTAAGCTGCCAGCTTGCCTTATGGCCTTGGAGGAACTGGCAGGCCTGGGAGAAAGGGCCGTGTTCTTGGTCTTAGAGGAAGACGAAAAAGCAGGAACCGGCCTCCTGCAGTGTGGACAGGCTCTAGAAAATTCTCGACTAGACGCCTGGGGAGTGGATTACCTTGCTAGGAGATAAAGTAATTGTTCCTGGAGGTGGAAAAGATGGTGTGGGGTTGGAATGTGTGCTGCATAGAGGACTGGAAAATCCTACAAGAGGGAAGTTTGGTAGGAGCTTGTAATGTAACTTCTGGCATATTTGAGTAAGGTCCACTGGGATATTTTGTACCATTGGCTTAACTATATCTGAGGTAATATCTAGAGTTGTAGCGTAAAGAGCGAAAATGTGTGGGGTCTGAGATTTAATGCAGGCCTTCTGCTTATAGTGCACTTTAAAACCAAATGAGGCTTTCCCTGGGGTGGGAGTGGGGCTGGGAGGGCAAGTAGGGGAGTGGGGGTGGGAGGTAGGGCAGACTCCTCTGCCTGATGTCCCGTTTGGTTATCTCAGCAGGGCTCCACTCGTGCTTTCTGGGGCACAGGGGTCTGTATCGGGAACACCGGCATTTCCCGTGATACTTAGTAGAAAGAGATGAATAAAGAAAGCCTCCTGACAAGCCTTTGGTTGCTGAATTAACCAGCACGATCAAAATATTCAGCTGTGAACATAGCACCTTTAAACAAACAAGTCACTGACTTGTTGCCCATTGTAGCTCTCAAAGGCTCTCTGTCTAAGTGACTTTAACTCAAGGAAACGAAGAGGAAAGCCAAGCTCTTCCTAACCGGCAGCATGTGAACAGGAACCCTAGCAAACACAGCAGCCTCTGTGAGAGGCCTGTTTGCATAAACCTCACAGAAGTCCTCAGGAGAATTAAAAAATTACACACACACACACACACACACACACAAATGGACTGTGTCGTGACTTTATTTCTAGAAAAATGTGAATATACCACAAAAATATAGGAGAAGGTGAGACTGATCAATGGAGTTGGAGTTCTGCAAACTCCCGAAGACTTTTAAATAGATACTGAAGCAGGAGGAAACAAACTTAGTTGCCAGAAACCTAATACTGCTAGAAGAAGGCGGGGGAGGGTCAGAGGGTGGACAACAGGACCCGCAGGGGCGGGACCAAAAATAGAGCCCCACTGGATCTAGGGAAGCCCTTCTGTTGAATTGTGTCCCTAGTTTAAAGTCATCGCTTTCCTAGAAGCAACAAGAAAAACTGGTCCAGTTTGTTTTTAGAATTAGATGAAAATACTCACGTAAGCAGCTTCTGCCTTTGCGGTGGTGTTTCCGTCTGGACTATCATTTTGGAATGTGGCCCGATCTCAAGTGATTTATGTTCAGTAAACAAGATTATCTTCAGCTTCCTATCGTGAAAGAGCAAATGGTTTGGGGTTTAGTTGCTGCTTTTCAGCCTCCTTTAATTGCTTGTTCAAGGTAACACTGCATTAATTTCTGTTATGTATCTCTAGTGTTAGGTTTAAGACAGTGGTTTCCAAAGCAAGAAACCAGAACAGGGGTTGTAGTTGGAACGGCTTAAAGTGTTAAGACCCCTGTTGTTGGCTACCAAAACTAGAACCGGTGCTTGAGGGTGGCGGTGGTGGGGTGAAGGCGAAGGTGGTGTGACATTTAGCTTCTTTCATTCTTTGTATTATAGGACAGATGGTCTTAATTTTATGGACAAGTGAAATAAAGGGACTTGCAAGTTAACCATGTTGAATGCCTGGGATTTTTTCATGTTCTAAAATTCTTTCCCCTGCTATGGGAACCCATTTTTTTAATTGAAATTGTGCACGTCTAACAAAATAGCATTTCTTTTTGATGTCTGAGGATACATTCTTGTGAAAAAATGTGTTTTTTCAAATGTGTATCAGGATTTTAATGCATTTTTCCAAATGTGTGTGAAGATTTTAACGTATTACATTTAATTAAAAATTTAAGAAAAGATTTATTTATTTATTTGGCGGGGGAGGGAAAAAGGGAGGGAGGAGAGAGAGTCCCAGGTAGACTCCATGCTGAGCACAGAGCCTGGCTTGGGGCTCGATCTCACAACCCCAAGATTACGACCCGAGCTGAGACCAAGAGTCAGGCATTCGATGGACTGTGCCACCCAGGTCTCCTTAATGTATTACATTTAAGTGAAATAGTCTCTACAGGTCCCCTGTTATTCTTCTAATTATTAGATTTAAATATTTGTATGAGAGAGGTATAAGCACTTTAGCAAAGACATGATTATTTTGTTCTGCAAGACAGAAAAATATAGTGCGTAAAGTTTAGGAAAACAGTATATTATGCATTTCATATTCACTGCAGATAAAAATAGTTACATGCACTTAGTAAGTATTTTGCTATAGTAATCTCCCCCAATGCCTCTTCCTAAATCTTGAATTGAAGGTCTCTTCCTAAACTGGTATCTTAATATTTTGAGTTTCATATCTTGCACACAGTGCAAAGCAAGCAAAAGATAAAATGCGTAGAGGTCGCTCTGCTTTTCAGATTTTATCAGCTATTTTGAATCTAATTCTTAAACTGTTCATGATGCTTTGGCAGCAAGCCATGTGCTTGTCATTTTATCTCATTAGAGATAAGTCTAGTCCTGTCAAGAGCAGGTTTACTAGTCTTTTTTAATTGCTTTCTTAAAATTTCTCATTTCCAAAATCAGCTGAAGAATTTAAGGTAGTGATAAGCGTGGGCCGAGGTCAAGTAGAAGTTCTGAGTGGATGAGAAGTTCACTGCAGGAGGGAAATGGGGAGAGGAATGATTTCAGGCTGTCACCGGGGAGGGACAGGTGGCCAAGGCACATTTGTGTTCAGAAGAATGGAACAGGGCTTAAATTGTGTAGTTGTAGGAAAATGTATCTGGTGTTTATTTGACTCGTAGAAACAGTGTTTTGGGGGTGCATTTTTT
>PISX010007650.1:0-87555 GCA_004024625.1 Mellivora capensis | reverse complement strand
GCAATTGCACTACTGGGTATTTACCCTAAAGATACAAACGTAGTGATCTGAAGGGGCACGTGCACCCGAATGTTTATAGCAGCAATGTCTACAATAGCCAAACTATGGAAAGAACCTAGATGTCCATCAACAGATGAATGGATAAAGAAGATGTGGTATATATACACAATGGAATACTATGCAGCCATCAAAAGAAATGGAATCTTGCCATTTGCAACGACGTGGATGGAACTAGAGGGTATCATGCTTAGTGAAATGAGTCAATCAGAGAAAGACAACTAGCATATGATATCCCTGATATGAGGAAGTGGAGATGCAACATGGGGGACTAGGGGGGTAGAAAAAGAAGAAAAGAAACAAGATGGGATAGGGAGGGAGACAAACCATAAGTGACTCTTAATCTCACAAAACAAACTGAGGGTTGCTGGGGGGAGGGGGTTGGGAAAGGGGCGTTGGGTAATGGACATTGGGGAGGGTATGTGCTATGGTTAGTGCTGTGAAGTGTGTAAACCTGGCGATTCACAGACATGTACCCCTGGGGATAAAAATATGTTTATAAAAAAAATAAATAAATAAATAAATAAGCTTTTGCTCTCATTAAAAAAAAAAAAAGAATTCATGCAGACCTCTCTCTAAATGAGTGATTTCCTGATATCTTCCCCTAATAATTCAGAAGCTATACATTTTAGGATTAATTCTTGTTCTCATAATTTTTTATAAAGTTCTCCCTTTTTTCACATATCAGTCCTTGGTTCTATTAAACCACTAATTATGCTTTAACTTCTCAGGGTAAAGATCTCTTTTTTGGTTCTCTACACACTGCCCAGAAATATGGAACTTTGAAATCTGGTTGAAAGTAATGTCGCTTATGGCAGTTCCACACAGTAGTTGGCGCCCAATGGGGGGGAGTCCCTGAGACTTGCATGTAAAACTAGTCTAGATGTCTTCTTTTTTGTAAGTTTTATTTTTGTAATTGTGCATGTGAAGCATCATTGAATCAATGGATCTGTTGAAGAACTCAGCTGCTGGAAACCATGCAAAATGTTTTGAATCATCTTTTTCATAAAGGCAATTGATAGTCCTGTTGGCTCTCCTAGAATTCTTGAAGAATGAATTACCAGCTGGAAAGGCATTGAAGAATTGAAGAATTATACTACAGAAGAAGGGGAGAGAAAGTTCAAGGTATAATTTTTAAGAACAGAATCAAGACATTTTGAGTAACAGGTTTTACACAGAAGAAAGTTTGAATGTAGTAGTGAGCTCTAAGGACCCCATCATTTCAGGCTATGGAGTTTGTAATTATTATTGGCACACAGCAGCAAAAAAATTGGTTTGACTCAGATCTGTGGTATTTTGGAACCATAGACACAGACCATGTTAGTCTCTGCTGGCTATTTCTAATGGTCTTCCATAAGAGGAAGAATACCCAGTTACTCCTTCAGTTTCTCTTGACAACTATTCTAAGATGAAGATAGCATCAATTAAACAGAGCACCAGAGAAATGAACAGAAGCTTGTTGCTAAGAGAATGAAATTTCCAGAATATGACCACAAAAATATCTCTAGAATTATTGAAAGGTGATACAAATGACAAGAAACAAATAAATCAGAAGTGTTCTCAACTTTCAAAAGGGATTTATTACCAAATAAGTCTGACCAGGACAGACAATTATTTTAGATCTCCCAGGGTTCCTAGGGGTGGAGATGCTGCTGAAGGATATCCTTCACCAGAGCTTTTTCAGTTGTCAACCATGGAAGACAATGGGTGAGATTTTCCCAGAAAGTACAATCAGATGCTGCCAGACTGGTTAACTCAGAAAATCACTCCACAGCCAGGGCAAGGAACTCACACTCTTCTTCCTCAGGAGAATATTACGTATTCTATGGAACAAGACCTGCCATCTGTTTTCCATTGTTCACATTTACAAATAGAAATGTTAGTTGTAGCTAAGCCTTCTTTCCCTACTCTTGAATAATAAGTGCTCCGGTGGCCGATAGCTGTCTGTTAGTTAGAGAAGTTACATTATACCTGAGAAAGATATTATACCTGGAGCCAGCTATGGCTGGTTGCTATATGAAGTTCTAGAGATGAGTGAGTGGTTTCAAACAGATACAAAAGCTTCCAAGGTAACAGAAGAGTGGCATATGAGTGTTGAGATAATGAGTTGGACTGGAGATACCCATTGACTGCCTACCTTGAGTTGATCCTCCTCTCCTTCTAAACTGAATTGTATTGTGCAGGGATCTATTTATGGCTCACCATTAGCAGATCCCAGTCCTTGATCTGGGATTCAACTGTGCTTAACCCAATGCAATGTACTTTTCCTGGCTTTGTTAAGAAATAAGTATGTGATATAATTCAAATAAATTAGGTGAAAGGAAACAATTGCTCACATTTCTGGCAAATGTGCTCCTCTATTTCTCACCAGAGATAACAGGAAAGACATGGTTTTTGTTGCTTACTGGTGGTAAAATGAGGGTACAATCTTGCACAATGAGGGCAATTAGCATTAGGATGAAACCAGCCCTGTGCATGGCAACACAGCTTCTGAATGAGCCTGAGTCTGTGATTCCATCTTTGAATCCCTGTATCAACAAATCCTTTAATTTGGCCAATCTCCAGTAACCCTTTCTAGTGACATGAGCCAGTAGATTTTCTCATTGCTTTGAGCCGATTTTCCATCTATTGCAGCCAATATAATTCAGCTGACATAGAATTTGATAGTAATATAGGGATATTTAAGTTACTCTAATTTATAGTAGAGAATAATTAGAGAATAAAGGCTTCTGAGCTAAATATACCTGAAATTCCACCCTACTTTGTCCATTACTCCAATCCTTGTCTTCTCTGAACTCAGGTCTTTATACTGGTACTAATTAACCTGCCTTATAAGATAGTTGTAGAAAGTAAATGTGATAAACCACATCAAATTCCTGTCATGAAGCTGATGCTCAAAAATTACATCCATTGTTTTAGTGGTCAGAGGGGGGAAGAATTGTTTAAGATCCCTTGATGAGAATTTCTGTATAGGAAGATGACTCAAGAGGAAAAGGACACTCTCAAAAAGGGAATTCTGAGAAGACAATTGCAAATGATTCTGATGAGAAAGGAAAGTAGTAGTTTGCCAAAAGGAATGGATGTGACAGCCCAGGGATATGTCCTATGAACTAAGATATTTCCCCCAAAAATGCATATTGAAAGAGAGAAGAAAAGTCTTACAACTAAAAACGGGTATGTAAAAGAGAAGCTCTGAACTAATAGAATGGACTCAGAAGAGTGGAGGCATTGAAAGAAAACCAACTTAAAAAAAGATTCATAATTATGCCCACTGTCACAATAAGAAGAAATCCATGAGGCACATGTAGAGACTCGATGATGTTGCAGATGACAAAGAGGAAATAAGATTGCTAGAAAACTGAACTGAGCAGCAAACAATATAATATGCACAATATAGATGGGATGATGAAAGAGCAAAATAATAGTCTACCCATTTTTAAGGTAAATATTAGTTATAGGAATTTTAAATTATACTTTGAAACATTGCAGGCCATGTTGACTTGATTGCTACCTCATTATGAAAACTATTATAAAATAAGATATTAGATAAATTAGATTCCCATCAACTTGAATTAGTGATAAATTTCAGAGAGAAGTCTTGGCAGTAATGAAGGATAAACTGTTCTTTGTCCTGAGGTATGTGTTAGCAACAGACTATTTTTCTATATAAACATGATTCGTGTTTACTTCAGGACACAGAAACTGCTTTTATTTTTTTTTAATTTTTTAAAAAGATTTTATTTATTTATTTGACAGACAGAGATCACAAGTAGGCAGAGAGGCAGGCAGAGAGAGAGAGAGGAGGAAGCAGGCTTCCCTATGAGCAGAGAGCCTGATGCGGGGCTCGATCCCAGGACCCTGGGATCATGACCTGACCCGAAGGCAGAGGCTTTAACCCACTGAGCCACCCAGGTGCCCCCAGAAACTGCTTTTAAACAAACTTTGATCAACTTTAAATTCTAAAAATGTTTATTAGTGATTATGTTCATGGCTAAAAATCACCCCGACACACACACACACACACACACACCAGAAAATATGTCCTAAGTTTTTGTCTGTCAGAAGTAAAAATCTAATGGTGGCTTTGGTTATCAAGGTTAAGCTCAGGTCTGACCCAGTTAAATCTGTTAGAGAGGAGGAGAAGGAATCTGACTCCATAGGCCAGGGGAGAACACTACTTTCCCACCAAGGAGGTCTTTGGAAATAATTCACCTTCAGGTGAACTGCTTTTAGAAAGTACTTTTCAGTTACCTAACCCCAGAGTGAAGTTCAAAAAAAAGGGAGTAGAATGTTCTCAGTCAAGATCTCTGGGCTGTGGTGTTTTCTACTACTAGAGAGTAACTTGATTCCGAACATTATCACCTTCAGGAATAGGAAACAGTCATTTCTTTACCCAGACAAGCTTTTAATCTTGGAACAAGAGGCCTAGAAAGCTATTCTCACCGAAGGTTTTTCTTGCTTTTAAAAACACAATCAAATTGGTTCCAGTGGAGTGGAATATAAGGAAGTGCACCTTTTCTACTTCTACACAAGTAATTGGACTAGCCTAATTAGATTGCCCAAGTGTTTAGATACTATGGTGATGGGCACTTTATAAATACTGTATATAGCTAAACTGGGAGCACCTCTTGTGACAATAATAGCCATACAGTTAGCTCTGATAGGTTAGCAAGATAAAAGCCAAATGCTTTTGCTATATTCCATAATATTTATTGATAGTTATTTATGTTGACACTTTCGGCCATTTGTGGTGTCTTTTTACCCTAGAGCTGTGGGTTTTGTGGTCAAAGATGACTTCTGCAGACAAAGACATCATCTTGTTACAAGGTAAGCATCACTGTGGATTCCAACACAATAACTAAGAAAACTATTATAACTTATAAACAACTGCCATCCAGAAATCAAGCTGCACTTAATCAGTTCAGAATTAGAACATGCTTAAACCAGACTGCAGAGAGTGAAAAACCACATATTGCATAGAAGTTAATGGTCCTTGGTCCAAGAAGAAAACCAAATGATATTCTCCAGTTGTTAAAATAAATCCAGAAAATAGCCATATTGAATGCTGAGTTGCTTGGCTTTTCTTCTCAAACTTTTTCCTGCTTCACTTCAATGAGAATGACTACAGGGAAAGACAATGAAACTGCTGATTCATATGAGCAGGAAGAAATGGATTCATATTTTCAATCTATGTACATAGTGCTTCCAAGTTGGATGGTAAGTTATGATTTTTTTAAAGGTTTGGAAAATCTTTCATACCACTAGGCAGTGACATAGCATCGTTGAGCAATGATAAATAAAAGATCCTAAAATCAACTCTTTACTAAGGGGAAGAAAGGTAAATTAGCACTTTACAATGCCAGGCATCATTACAAAAGTACACAGCTTATGTTATCAATGCTTACAATAACCCTATTATCTGGGTAACATGCCCATTTAAAAAATGAGACCATTGACATGCTGAGCATTGGTTGCTTGCAGTGTCTCACAGTATGAGGCAAGACCCACATTTGAACCCAAGTTGGCCTGATTATAATACCCATCATCTTCCCATAACATCATATTTTCTTTTTTTCCTTAAAATGCTGCCCTAGGGAAATATGTTACTGCCTTCACCATGAATTTTTACAGAATTCTTATCCTAAATTTTTATTGTGGTTTTGTCCTGAGAGTTAATTAACGAATTAATGAGAAAATCATTGGATAATATTAAAATATAGATGGAGATAACACAGGAAGGTGGGAAGAAACCAGACTTAGAATAAAAACACCTGAGTTCAGATCTTGAGTTTGACAGTTTTAACTTGTGACATTGGAAAGGTCACTTAAACTCTGAGTTTTAAGTTATTATTTTTTTTAGTCTTAAGTTATTTATAAAAAAAAAAAGTGTGTTTATAAAACTCATTCCCAGAGTGGGAAGCAAAATGAAGAGAGAGAGAGAGAGGGAGAAATTTTAAAATGCTCTTGGGAAGTAGGTGATATATTTTAGAATAATTTGTGTTGAAAAGACATAACTTCAAAATATTTTATACTTAATGGGTGTTTCACTTATTGGGAAATTGTTGTATGAATCCATTGTACCTACCTAGGTTGAATCAGTGCAATATAGATAACGAAATCTATATGTATATATGCTTTTCTCACCTCGTTTTAAAGTTAGCCATGGCAACCTCATTGAGAATGGTTTCAAGGGAAAAAAAAATTAAAGTGCTGATTTATATAGGTAACAACTGGGCACCTGTCTTTTTGAAATATGTAAAGGTTTCTCTTACTCCATTATTTTTTTTTCTTAAATTTTTATTTTTTTATAAACAATTTTTTATCCCCAGGGGTACATGTCTGTGAATCGCCAGGTTTACACACTTCACAGCACTAACCATAGCACATACCCTCCCCAATGTCCATTACCCCACCCACCTTTCCCGACCCCCTCCCCCCAGCAACCCTCAGTTTGTTTTGTGAGATTAAGAGTCAGTTATGGTTTGTCTCCCTCCCAATCCCATCTTGTTTCTTTTCTTCTTTTTCTGCCCCCCCTAGTTATTTTTAAATTTACTTAATGGCACATATTTAACAAATTATACAAATTACTGAGAATCTGTTCTGCTTCCTTTTTTTCTCTCATTCTCTACATCTAATTTCCCCTCATTCTCTCCTGTAAGTATTTAAACAAATTTTCCAAATTCTATTCCCCAAATATTCCATAAATAAACAATGGCTCCAACTGTCTCCCCAGTCCCAGTTTTCCTTTGTCTACTAACTTCCATGCCCTAAGTATAATGTCACACTGCAAATCTCAATATGTCATGCAGTTGTATAAAATCTTCAGTGGATTTGGCGTTCCCTAAGAATAAAAGCCATATTCCATAGTAAATCATAGAAAAACTTTCTAAATATGGTAAGTAACTATGTTAATTCATTTATAATGAGTTCAGAAAGCAACTTTTTGAGTGACTACTATGTTCCAGGTACTATTCTCTGTTCTAGTGCTATGGGAGTAAATAAAACAGATATTAAACAACTACTTTCCCCAAACTATATACAAAAATTTCATATAAGTATTATAAATGATGGAAAGGACTAGGGTTAGGGGATGCTAACCCAGTATGGGAGAATACTTATTACTACCTGAGGATGTCTTATTTCTTACCTCTTTTATTTCACATTTCTCAAAGTCTAATCAGTTTCCTAAATAGTTGTATTCTCTTTGAGGCATTCTTCCTTTTTCCCTTAGAATGATCTTGAAAAAATCATGGAAGACACTACCTACTAAAATTAGGAATGAGAGAGGTGACATCACTATAGATTCTACAGACCCTAGAAGAAGAGTAAGAAAACATTATGGAAAAATTTATTCCAATATACTTAACAAATTAGAGGAAATAGAGAAATTCCTTGAAAGAAAAAATGTACCAACACTCACTGAAGAAAAAATAGATAACCTGAATAGTTCCGTATCTAGCAAAGAAGTTGAATTTTTAGTAAAAACTTTCTTGCAAAATTGAAGATAAAGAACATGTCTCAATTCATTCTATTAGGGCCAGCATTATCCTGATTGTGAACAACAAAACCATACAAATATATCACAAGGAGAAAAAAACTTAAGGGATGATATCCTTCATGAACATAGATGCAAAAATTTAAACATAAGATTGGGAAATGAAAGACAGTAATATATAAAAAGATACTAGATCCTGATCAAGTGGGATTTGGTCCAAGAATACAGGTTTGGTTTAGTTTTTGAAAAATATATCTATGTAATTAATTATATTAACAAACTGAAAAAGAAAAACTATACGATCATCTGAATAAGTTCAGAAAAGCTTTTGGCAAAATTCAATATCTGCTCTAACAAAAAGTCTTGGAACTATGGATAGAAGAGAAGGAAAAACCTACAGCTGGCATCGCACTTAATGGTGAAAGAGTAAATAATTTCTATCTAAAGAAAACAAAGAGACAAAGATGTCTACACTCATTTTTCTATTTAACATTATACTAGAGGTTTTAGTCAGTGTAATGAAGGAAGAAAAAGAAATAAAATGCATCCTAAAAAATGGAAAAGTAATACTGTTTTAGTTCAAAGATGACATAATCATATATGTGGAAAATTCGATGATGTTCCAAAAAACCATCAGAACCAATAATTTAGTATTGCAATGTTCCAGTATATAAAAACAAAACACAATATCAATTGTATTTCGATACAGAAGCAATGAACAATCAGAAATTGAAATAAGGGGCACCTGGGTAGCTCAGTGGGTTAAAGCCTCTGCCTTCGGGTCAGGTCATGATCCCAGGGTCCTGGGATCGAGCCCCGCATCGGGCTCTCTGCTTAGCGGGGAGCCTGCTTCTTTCTCTCTCTCTGCCTGCTTCTCTGCCTACTTGTGATCTCAGTCTGTCAAATAAATAAATAAAATCTAAAAAAAAAAAAAAGAAATTGAAATAAATACTATTTTTAATAGTAATGAAAGTATTAAATACTCAAGAATAAAGCTGACAAGAGATGTATAAAATATGTATAATGAAAATTGTAAAACATTGCTAAGAGAAATTAAAGATTTTTTTTTTAAACTTTATTTATTTGAGGGGGGTTGGAGAGGAAGAAGCAGACTCCTTGCTGAGCAGGGAGCCCAATGCGAGGCTCAGTCCCACCTGAGCAGAAGGTAGACGTTTAACCAACTCAGCCACCCAGGTGCCCTTAAAGAAGATTTAAATAAATGATGAGATATAATCTGTTCATTGGTTAGAAGACTCCATATTGTTAAAATATAAGTTCTTCCCAAATTGATCTATAGGTTCAATTCAAAGTCAATCAAAATCTCAGCAGCCTTTTTTTTTTTTTCTTGGAGGGGGTATAAATTGACAAGAGGGTTCTAAAATTCATGTGGAAATGCCAAGGACCCACAACAGGGGTCGGGAAACTATAACCTGCACTACACTTCCAGCCCGTTACTTGCTTTAGTAAATAAAGTTGTTGTGTTTTTTTTTTTTAAGATTTTATTTACTTATTTGACAGATAGAGATCACAAGTAGGCAGAGAGGCAGGCAGAGAGAGAGGGGGAAGCAGGCTCCCTCCTGAGCAGAGAGCCCAACGTGGGGCTTGATCCCAGGACCCTGAGTTCATGATCCGAGCCAAAGGCGGAGGCTTAACTCACTTAGTCACCCAGGTGCCCCATAAATAAAGTTTTATTGAAACACAGCCATGTCCATTTGTTTAAATATTGCCTACAAGTTGAACACTTATAAAAGAGACTCTATGGACTGCCAACGTTAAACTGTTACTCTCTGTCACTTTAGAGAAAAAAAAAAAAGTGCTATCCCCTAAATTAGAATAGTAAAAACAAGTTTGAAAAGAACAAAGCTGAAAGACTAACATTACCTGATCTTAAGACTTATTATAAATTTATCATACTAAAGAAAGTGTGGTCCTGGCACTGAGTTAGATAAGTAGATCTATGAATCAAAGTGAATAGTTTCAAAATAAATCTATCATTACATGAACAACAGACTATGACAAAGGTGAAAAGGCAACTGAGTGGAAAGGATAGTTTTCAACAAAGATTGCTGGAAAAATTGGATTACTGCATGCAAAAAGAAGTAGATTCATACATTTCAACTTTACACAAAAGTGAATTAAAAATGGATCATTGATCTAATGCAAAATCTAAAACCATAACACTTCTGAAAGATAACATAGGAGAAAATCTTTGTGACATGAGGTAAGGCAAAGATTTCTTAGATACGACACCAAAAACATCCATAAAACAAAATTATAGATTGAATTTCATCAAAACTAAGAGATTCTTCTTCTTCGTCTTCTTTTTTTTTTTGGATGTTCATCACTTAAAGAATGAACTGACAAGACACAAAGAAGGAGAAAATATTTTCAAAGCATATCTGAGAGAAGGCTCATATCCAAAATATATAAATAAGCCTTGAAATTCTTACCATAAAACAAACAACCCAATAAAAAATGAGAAAAAATTTGATAATAGTCTTCACCAAAGAAGACATAATGATGGTCAATAAGCACATAAAAAGATGCCCAACATTATTGGCATGCAAAAAAGGGAAATGAAAATAAAAACAAGGAGATACTTCTACAAATCTATTAGGATGGCCAAAATTAAAAAGACTGGCCTCCTCAAGTGTTGATAAGGATGTGGAAAAATTGCAACTCTCACCCACTGCTGGTGAGAATGAAAAATGGTATAGCTACTCTGAAATGCAGTTTGGCAGTTAATTATAAAGTTAGAAAGATATACTTTAGAGGGGTGCCTGGTTGTCTTAGTACAGCATGGAAATCTTGATCTCAGGGTTGTGGGGTTTGAGCCCCCTGTAGGATGTAGAGATTACTTAAAAATGAAACCTTAAGGGACGCCTGGGTGGCTCAGTGGGTTAAGCCGCTGCCTTCGGCTCAGGTCATGATCTCGGGGTCCTGGGATCGAGTCCTGCATCGGGCTCTCTGCTCAGCGGGGAGCCTGCTTCCCTCTCTCTCTCTGCCTGCCTCTCTGTCTACTGTGATCTCTCTCTGTCAAATAAATAAATTAAAAAAAAAATGAAACCTTAAAAAAAAAGATATACATCCACCATCTGAACTAGTCATTCTAGTCCTAGATATTTACACAAGAGAAATGAAAGCATATGTCCATACAAAGACTTATACACAGATGTTCATAGTAGCTTCATTTGTAATAACCAAAAACTGGGCAATCCCAATATCCACCAACAGTAAATTGATAAGTGAGTTGTTATATAACCATACAGTAAGAAGGAATAAACCCTCAATATACACAACTTTGATAAATTATCAAGCAATTATTTGCCTGAAATTAACCAGACCAAAAAAAATGTACTGACTGTATAATTATATTTATATAGTGCTCCAGAAAATGCAAATTAATCTATAATGATGGAAATCAAATAATTTGTTGTGGAGGAGGGGCCCTCTGGGTGGAAGGAGGAAATTCTAAAGGGGCACGGGGAAATTTGGGGAGTGAAAGATGAGCTCATGATTTTGATTATGGTGATGATTTCACACTGTATACAGAGGTCAAATTTTGTCAAACTTATCAAATTGTATACTAAATTTGTACAACAAATTATACCTTAGTACAGCTGGAAAAAATCCATATGAATTGTTCTAATACTGAGCACCTTTATTTTTCATTACTATAGTTTTAATCAAAAACATACAACAATAGCAACTGAACTTAATTGTATCCTGCTCTTCCTCTGGATAAAACCAGGAAACATATATTGCAGTGAATCCATTTCATTTGAATTTTTCTGTTGGTGACAAGACAGAAGTAATTGATAGCTTTGTGTATTAAAAATCTACTTAGAGCATTGAGACATGGGATTTCCCTCCAAGAGTTCTCCAGGCCACCATGGAAAAGTATCTCTAGTCTAGCAGAAATGGACAACATATGGGAATGTGCTGATCTGGGGAAAAACAAACCATGAGATGAGTGCCATGTAAACATACTCTGGAGTTAATTTTGAAGATAATATTTTTAAGGGTTTTGGTAATAAAATAATAACTAATTAGAATTCAAAACTTACATTATAGAGAGGTTGATTACTGCTAGCATATAGATATGACTGATTAAGGCAATAATTTAATTTTGTCACCAGTTCTATAGAAATCCTCATCAACACCAAATCAATTGTATTGGCAATCTGGATTTGCTACATAAAAAGATCTTTAGTTTTATCTTCCTTGAAACAAGGCAAGTTCATTTGACGATGCTCTTGAGCTATACAATGCTTATTAAGTAGTGTACATAAGACTATGAGAAAGTCAGACAAAAACCTTAACTTAATTCACCAAGGAACTCCAAACATCTGAGGAAGGTACTATAAGGAATAGCACCACAAAACCATAGAACTTTAGAGCAGGAAGAGATGGTTAGAGATTACTTTGTTCAATAACCTCAAATATGAAATCTGAGAGGACAGATGACTTGTTTGATGTAGTGAAGCTAATTCGAGCCTAAACAAAGAGAACTTAAATTACTTATGAACCTGCTCTGTTCTTGTTATCCATAGTACCATCCAATGTAGGTGACAAAAAGGACCTCCTGAAATGTTATCGTATTATTTTGAAAAAAAAAAAAAAAGTCTGTATAGAAACATCATTGACTCCCTAGCCTAACAGGACCCACGGTTAGGGAACATTTTCAGAGTTGCTCCAGATATAAATTAGTTTCTGTTTTTTTGTTTGTTTTTTCCCTGTAAGGTACTAATTGAGTATTTAGGTTACTGAATAAATTTAGAAGAAGAGGGAAAAAGCCCAAACAATGTGAAACTGGGAAGTAAGCAATAATTTACAATCATGGAAAATATTTATTATTCTTATCTTAAAAAATTGTTTTGATCAAAGTGATTATTCTCAATTTATTCTGGCAGTCCCTGAAGTATGATGTACTTTATAGGAGTGGGTATTTCACTGCTATGATTCATGGTAGTTTTCCAGTTCCTTCTATCTGTAAAATGGGTATAACCTTGAATTCTAGTGTCCCAAAGTGACCACTTCTTCGACTGCCCAATTTGGTATTTCAACAGTATTGGTATGCATGCAGGATTTTGTCATTTTCATTTCCTTGTATTAAAGGGCACATGTTTATTTGATACCTTCCTTATTCAATGACTGTGGAAAACAGACTACATCTGCCGGCAAGCAAACATTGTTTCTTCTCTCCAGATGTCTGCTTTTTCTCCCAGAAGTTGGAGAGCATTGGACAAGCAATAACAGATGATGAACACATGCATAACTACAAATGGGCAAGCTGATTGTTTTCAAAATTGGTATAAACATTTGCTCTTGGGTTGAGATTTAGCCCATAGCAAATCTTTACATTTGTGTTATAAACTCTCAACTAAAAAAAAAAAATGTTTATAATGGAAGTGCTGACAATGTGAAAATTCAGTCATGGTCAGGAAAGCAGTTTTGTTTAAAAATGCCATTTTGCACTTCCGTATTTACTTCCTAACCAGTGACTGAGATGTCAATTTCTTCAAAGTTTTCTTTTCCAGTCCAAAGGAGAATTTGACAACTGTTTTGAAATGAACAAGATATCTGAATTCTAGCCGTTTGCTTCTTCAACAAATACCAGTTAGAATACAGAACCACATTGCTGGTTCCTTAACTGGTGATGGTGATGATGATGATGATGATGATGGAGAAGAATGAATGAATGAATGAATGAATGAATGAAACAGAAGAGAATTCAGCTTGTTGTTCAAGAGCAGTTTTGCTTTTATGCAATATTTGAAAAAGAAGTGACAGGATTTATTAGGAAACGCTTCGCACTTTCTTGCCTTGACCGCACCAAAACATGGTGAGTATGCGGACTAGAATTATAAAGCAAGGTCAGAGAAATCCCTTGATTTCCTTATAAGTCACTTGGTGTGGGACTAAATGTATGGTTTTGACTGTGGGGTTGGTATTGCAGTATCCCTCCTATGTCTCCTTATGTTCATACATACATGCCCCTATCTTACATAACTGAATTGCAAAGACTGCGCTACTGTTCATTCCTATAAAGGCAAAAAGGAATAAAAATAAGAGTCAGAAATAAAGATAAAGAAAGGTGCTAACAACACATCTTTACAAGCAAGGGTTTTTCTTTAGACAACCATGAGTGGGTGAAAATCACGGTAATGTTCTATTTGATTATAACCCCGGTGGGAACATCTACTATAGATTTGGATACAAGGCAGTTATTTTCATCTGAAAATTTAAAGCTATTATCTTTGACAATCTGGATTCTTATCTAGATTCTCACGTACTTAAAGGGGATTTGAAGTGTTTTTATAGTAAAGGGGGAAAGGAAAAAAAAATCCCAAAGACTTGGTGGATGTGAATAAGAAAAGACTCTTCTTGCCCACATCTGAGGTGGATCTGAGCAAATCCAGTCCTACTCTCTTCGGTTCAGACATGAGAAGAACAACAATGCTTCTTGTCTTTGACATAAAAGCACCCAGAAAATGTCTCTTTAAAATGTTAGTCTTTTGCAGGCAGATAAAAATATGCCAAAGTCTGAGTTCCCCTCAGTGGGCTACTAATACTTAGAACTTGCCCAATACTGTACTTGAACAATTAGGGAAATAATATAAAATTTTAGCATTTGTATTTTCCTGCATTCAAGAACACCTAGGATTCTCTGTTCACAAATAACTCAAATTAATGCATGAAAGGGTGTTGCAGCTCCGACGTGGAAACTGAGTAACAAGAAGTCATCCAAACATTAGGGCAGAATGTGGATTTCGCCTTTGTATTTTGTTTGTAAGCCTCAAATCATGTAAATGTTCAACCTTGCCCAAGGTTAAGAAGACTCCCACTGAGCTTATTAGTACATGTGGGGAACGACCTGGGTGGTGGAGTATCAATCCTCCTAGTGGATTGATATTCTGAGGATTAATACTCAGCTCTCTTGGGCTGCTAGAACTATTTTGAAAAGAGTGTTATACACCATCAGAATATAATGAAAAGGGCATGTCTGTGAAAATATGGAATCCATTCTCATTTTCCATATTAATGAGAAAAGTTAATTTATTTGGGACACCGAGACACTCAAATGAAAGGCATACCTTGAATAAAATGGCACAGTATAAACCTGAGATGGCTAGTTAATATTGCTAGTTATTTTGAATTTTTACTGCAATTAAACATTACATAAAAATGCTGTATATTTTTAAACTGAGTTAAAAGAGCTCTGATGGACAGAATAAGAGCAGAATTTAAGATAATTTTTTTCCCCAAATGAGATCTTTTGGCTTATCCTCTTACAATTATTACTTGGGGTATTAGAATGTATTCTTTGTTTATAACTCAATGATTCACAAAAAGGCAGCACTATAGCACCACATAAAATAACTATAATAATTTGCTGTAATTGGAGAAAAATGTGTTTGTACAGAAAGCACCTGACAACCACAGTTTTGGTGAATTCTTTCCATGATCATTCGATCAGCACTGTAATGTGAGCAGTTTCAAAATATACTTTCTAATAAATGCTTGGCTTTTTTTTTTCTTAACTACTTGGTGATATCCTAATTAACTATGCTCAATTGATTGCTTTCAAAATAAGAACTAAGAGCTCTCATCTAGTCAAGTGGAAGCCAATTCAACTCTTTTACACTACGGCAACAATACATCTCACACATACCCACACCCACAGACCCACCCCATGTAGTGTATTAGTAATATCATATTCAGAGACTGCCAGTGTGAGTTGGGGGTGTAGCTTGATAGTCACATCTCTATGGATTTTTGTGTGTCACTTTTCTTTTAATACTTAGAGGAGTAAGTATGAATGTTCCCTTTCCATAGGTGGCTTGAAATTGTTTTTGGAATTTTTTTTGTGCGATCATTTGACAAACTCTCACATCCAGGAAATGTGCTGTTTCACTTGGAAAAAAGCAAGAGTAAATGGGAGAAAACAAACTCAAATTGGGCAGAAGGAAACTGACCATTTCTCCTCTTATCCCAGTTGCCTCTCTCTTGTTTCTTTTCAAGTCAGAATTAAACACATCGAATTTGGGTTGACACAACACTTAATCATTTGATTATGAGAATGTAGTAAGTAGCCAGAGAAACTTTGTGCACAGAGTTATTCTGCAGAAGGTAGGATTTTCAGATCCTCGTTACTGGGCATCACACGAACCCCGCTTCCCCAGGCATGTGGATAAGTAACAGTAGACGATATGATGCATAACTTAACGCTATACACAGACCTGAAAAACCCTTTTCAGCACATATAAATCTTCGCCCAGGCATTACACAAGAGGAGTTTAAAATGTTACATGTAAATCATCCAGACTTAAGCTTCCTAGGAAACACAAACCATTCTCTAAGGACATATGAGACCAGAACTTCAGAAGATGCTGTCTCACTCTGGGATGGCAGAAAACAGCAGCTCACGGACCACCCTGGTGAGCAGTAATCAACAATGCAGTGGCCCACTTTATAAAGGCGTCAGACAGTCTGTAAGCAAAAAGGCAGAGCCTCCAACTGAGACAGGCCCTGCTAATAAGTGGCTTCTAGTAAGAAGGGAAAAAAAAGAAAGCCAGCTTTAATATATGCAACAGGTCTTAGATCACAAAGTATTTATTTCTTTAGCATTCCACCTCCTTTTATACGGAGAACTCCGTCAAGAGTGTCATCTTAAGTCCCATGAGCAGTGGAAGAGGATATCTTCACACTTCCATGGCCTTTTACATCTTCGCCTTAGTCTTGCACATGTAATGTCTCACCCCATGACCGTTTCACCTGCTAGAGAGTGACTTCTGTGAAGGTAGCTCCATGTCCCGTTCATCCTACTGCCTCTAACTTTCAACAGGAGAGCCTGCTCAAGAAATCATTCCATACACATTTGGCGAGAAAGTCATTCTATTCCAGTTCTTTTCTTTGCAATCTAGACAAACCACTTTGAATGTGTTTTAGTTTGTGTTCTGATGTAACAAATGGGAAGAGTACGGCTTTAAACATTTCACAAAACATTAGCAGAAGAGAATATATCTGAAAATATGCCTCAAATATTTAAAAAAAAACATGTTTGCAAGGTGGGGGTTTGGGTATTTCCTGCAATATAAGCTGAATTGTCTAAATGATATAATTATTATATGATATACAATAGTGGGGTTGGATTTGACTTATTCCGACAGACAAAAGCCCTTTGGTCTTATGTTAAAAATCATCAGAATTAACATTATTAATGTGTATAATTTATATAAAACATTTGGTGATAAAAATAAAAAAGGAATTACTTGAGGAAGTACTGAAAATATTTCAATTTCCCTATAATTCTGACATTTATATCATCAAAAGTACCTCAGTGAGGGCCATACCTGCTGTGATAAGTAGAGAGGCTAAACCACGTTTTGTCAATAGGAGCAACTTGCACAAACCGGGTGCACAAATAGAAAATAATAATGTTGAAGAAAGTGTAATTAATTAATTCAAGCTTCAAGATAAGATCACGGGATCCTGCTGACCCTACATGTTAATCAGTTGATTGATTAATTGCTACAATCATAATAATTATATGGTACAAATCTAAGTACACTTAATGATAGTGTAGACTCAGAGTTACAAGTTCTTTTCAATCTGCATATCTTTTCTCTTTCTTGAATCAAGAGTTGGTTTCATTTACTTTAAAGATACCTTTGGCTTGTAGAACTAGAAAGCTTATATCAAATTTAGCCAGGGTCCAATTTTGCTGGTCTAATTAACTTTTTTTGTTGTTGTTGTTATTTCTCAATGGTCTGTTGAAAACTTAAAACAATCTCATCTATGAAGAAGAATTTTGTATTATACATATTCATCAAAACTTATTACTCTCTTCACATGCAGGAATCCCAATTTTCATCCCCCCCCCCCATACACACACAATCAATATATCTCACGGTATTTTTGATTTCGTCAACATTTTCATTCTGATCACTCTCAACTTCTGATCAGCTCTTCATGTTTCAGTGGCCATATTCAATTGAGTGATTCTGGAAGAATTTCTCCAAGCACAAAAGTATATTGAATGGTCTTGATCCTAAGTCTATAAGAACACTATCAGGAAGAAAAACCAGTTCATTGATGAGTTGTGTTTGGTCTAGTCTTCAATTGTACACAAAACAACTCATCATCATAGCTTCTTTGTTTCTAGGGTTGAAACTTGCTATGATTATATATCCAAGTTGTCATCAAACCCTTGCAACTTTTATTCATTTATTTTTAGTAATCTTTCTTATATATGCCCGTCTGTCTGTCTTTCTTTCTTTCATTTCCTACAAAGTAGTCAGAAATTTTTAAGCTGGTGAGCAGCATCTAACTACCAGGTGCTTCTTAAACTTCTGCATGCATTCACAGAAACTGGAAGGCTTATAAAAACAGATTCCTGGGCTCCTCCCTAGAGACTCTTTTTTAGAAAGTCTGGAATGAGACCTCAGAATTTTTATGTTTAGTAAGATCCCAAGTGAGTCTTATGCTACTGGTCTGCAGACCATACTTTGAGTAGTACTTATTCTATCACTTTTTAAGTTTGTTTTTTTTTTCCCCGAAAATCTTCTAAGACTCTTGCTCCAGAAAATACGTAGGCAAAAATACACATAAATTTGGCCAATCCTCTGGGCAGTGGATCATGAGTCTCTTGCATATCCAAAGATTTCAATTTCAGAATTTTGATGTAATATCATTTAATCACTTTACAGAGAGAAAAAAACTGTAGGACACTTGCCCAAAGTCACATTTGATTGGTAGCTGAGTGTAATACCAGGACAACACAATGGGGTTTTCTGCCTCCAATCTCTTCTCTTCAATACATCTTGCGAATTATCACCAAAAAAATTTTCTCTAAAACATCATTGCAGTTTTTTACTACTTTCCTCAAAAATATTTAAAGGGGTTTTTATTGCTGTAGATTAAATTTTAAATCCTTCTGTAGTATTGAATTCTCCACAATTAGTTTGTTAATTTATTGGCCAAGTATGTACTGAGTAGTGTTTCTGAGGAATGTACTATATTAGGCAGGAGGATGAAGGATGAAATACGACAGTTGCCAGCCACAGCCTTTATGGGATTTACAGTGCTGGCTTACCGTATGTCCTCCCCTTATCTTCTGCTGTGACCTCCAAAGTCTTTACTGTATTCTACTCAGATTCTTCACTCACCCCAAAACAGCACCCTCATATAAGGGCTAACACAGTAGCTAACTTTCTCTCCCTGGCTGGCCCTTGGAACTCCACATACACTGAAGGAACCTTTAGTGAAAGCAGTCCAACCACTGCACTTTTAGCTCTCCCTTCTGTAGAGCAGTGGTTGTCTTCATTGCTCACTGTGCCACTAGCTCACATATGGATGCATCTTCCTCTCCAGTACAGAGAATTTACCTCTTTAGTGTCTCCCTCAAGGACCGTACACCTTGGCTTGGTGTAAGATGTTGTAATGTCTGCATACTACAAGAAGGAATGCTTGCAGTCCTCCCATATGGCTTTATGGAGAAGAAAAGACCGACATCGGTGGTTCCCAAGTCTGACCACACATCAGAATCACCCTAGGATTGTGTTTCCGTAAACATTTCTGAACTCCGTCTCAGGCACAGAGAATTAAAATCTTTGACTTGGTCTAGGAATGTGTTTCCATGAAAGTGATTTGGGTAGAAAACACATTTAGGATCCCTAGACTAACTGATTCTGAGATGTCTTACAACAATGTCAGCTCACCTTCTTCTTACGCTTTTGTTTTATTCTGTTTCCTTCCTTCCTTTCTTTCTTTCTTTCTCTCTCTCCCTTCCTTCCTTCCTTCCTTCCTACCATTACAACTGTACTTATCCTTAGTGCAGAAACTTGAAGAGTAAAGCAAAAGAGGAATAAACCCAATGGCTGTATAAGCATTCACAGATAATGTCTGTTAATATTTGGAAAGACTTTTAGTCTTTTGTGTACTTACAAATATTTACATACACATTTAAAAATAAGTCCATACTGTATACACTTGTGTTCTATTTTAATACTTATTGGCATTTTACTTGGAGATGTAATGTTTCCTACAACACAATTTAACAAATGTATAATATTTCATTATATGAATGTGCTAAAATTTAAACTTCCCTAAGTTGGGACATATGTTAGTTTTACGTTTTTCACCATTATAAATAAGATTTTGGAAAGCAAGTTTGCACACAGTCTTGTACATATCTGTGAAAATTCCCTAAGGTAAATTTCTAGACGTGTGACAGCCAATACAAAGGTGTACACATTTTCAAGCCTTTTGATACATACAGCTAAAATGTCCTCCAAGAATGTTGTGGGAGTTCCAATTCTAAATAGCCAATAATTCTTGCCTCATCGTGACCTTGAGTCGGCATTTCCTCTATAGCCAGGTGTCTTTCTATCAGCTGTTCTCTGGAGACATCGTCAGCTTACACCCCTAGAGCAGAGCTGCCTGAGTGAAAACTGCAGCTCTTGTTAAGGTCATTAAATCCGTGTCTCTCTTTCTTGTAGGCTCATCAATGCTAGAGAGTGGAGAAGTAAACTTTGATGAGATGTAACACAGAAGCTAAAAACCTGAGGCAGGAGAACGCTATTTTCTTGCGTGATACCTTATCCTGGCCATCTGTTTAACAAATATCTGGTTCCAAATAGTGCCAATTAAAACTGATGGCAAATTTTAATAACTTCTACTTGTGAAAATCAGCAAGACCAACATTGTGCTACACGTGTTGTTATCTGATGGCAGCTGAGGTACTTCCAGATTTTCCACAGATACACAGAGTGTCTCTCTCTCTCTCTCTCTGTGTCTCTCTGTCTTTACTATCTCAGCACTAGTGATCCAGAACACCCACGGCTAAGCAAATATGCAAAATGCAGGGCTGTTCAGCCTTGGGAAATCCCAGATCTGGGGCCAGAACATTTATAAATACAGCAATGAACCCTCTTGTGTCAAAAGTGAGCACTGTTTAACAGAGCACATAGGAATGGCCTTCAGGATACTTTGCAGCTGGAGTTAGTCCACTGCGAGAGAATAGAAACTTCATGATGCTAGCTAGCTCTAACACCAGATCCTGGAAAGGCAATCTACTTCAGTCTGCAAAGTAAACTAAAGGGAATGGTTGCTCACACATGGTCCTGATGCCACCGACATAAGAAACACAGCAACAGGAGCAGAGAATTAGGAATTGGGTGGCAGATGGAAAGGTCTGCGGGAAGTGTCCACCCAGCTTTGTTTGGCCCATATTCTAAAACAACTAGAATAAACACTTAGTGTCATAATTTATTCACATATCAGTACCAATAAATCAGAATCATGCAAACAGTCATGTTTATTATATTCTTGTTGCTTAATATTCATGACAGTAATTTATTTTTATAGTACAGTTTCACTGTTCTCTCCACCATTGCTCTGCATTTAAGTCTGGCAAGTTGACTGAGCAGGAGTTCAGGTAACCCTTTGAAGACTGCAAAAGTTCGCTAGCCTGATCAAGATACTTTATTGCTCATTTAATTTTCCCCTTCTTGTCTCATAAACTTTTTAACCACCGAGATGAACTCTATAAATTATATAGCAGTAGTACTTTGACATAGAGAAAATAGGAAGACCAGAGTCGGCATATTCTTCTAAAGGGAGTTGTAGGACAGGGCTTAAAAGACGGATAAGAGTATCTGAAGAACTGTAAAAAGTTAATCCTTACATTTACTACCAGAAAAATGGGTTAAACGAAGCAGTTTCCACCTGTCTTATTCACCTACTCACCAATGACCCTTCCCACCCCTTACGTCAACAGTCCACTGCTGTTCATTACTGTAGGTTGTTAAAGATGGAATTACAGGAAACCATTGCCACAAAGCACCTTATGTTTTTATATTGGCCTGGAGCTGGCCCTACAGATGTGATTAAGATGTGGTCCCTACCTCAGAGATGCTTAGGTCGGACTACGGGATGGAAAACAATATTGTATTCTTCTTTACCTAGACATGAGACAGCTTTATTCAGTTTCACACTTAAAAATTCAACAGAGATAATTTACAATTACCAGAGAAATTTACAATTACCAGAGAACAGAATGACTAACATACAAACCTGGAAAATCACTTCTATAAAAAAAAATTAATGATACTCCCATGATCTGTGTAGCTTTCTGTATGTTTTCTCCATTACAACAAAGAGGTTAAATATGTTTTAACAAGAGGAACATCATCGAGTGTGAGTAGGCACAGTGTCAACTTTTAGCTATAGTTGGGCTTTTTCTGTCATGAACATGATGGGTTGAAATAATGAATTTAGTTTAGAGACTCAAAAATGAAGACATTTCTAGCCTCTGACATGGGTGGCAAGGCCAATCTGTACAGTAGTCCTCCCTTTCAATTAAACAACACCTATGATGAAAGTTATGAAAAATCTTATGATATTATTTCTTAATTCACTTGCTAGAAAAGGTAGTGAGGACATAGTGCCTTGTTTCTACACACACTTTAAACATTCCCTTCTCTATCTGTTAGGTGTGTTTGTATTGCCCTGGTACGTAGTTTCATATTGAAAAGTTTTTCCACTGACCCAGGCCCAAGGAATGAGTACCTGAAACGTTGCTGTGGATACAGAAAGCAATACAATATTCTGTCACTTTTGTTTTAAATCATACGGTCAAGACAAAATCCTTTTTTCAAATAAGCGATGAGGGGCTTATCTGTGTATTAACACAACTCTATTAGTTGGCCACATTTGTGATTCAAATTAGTTCTAAAATTGTCCAAACAACTGAAGAATTCCTCTTTGTAAATTTGGAATGCCCCTCTCTACAATTCTTCCTCCTGGCACAGTATTTGCAGTTCTTCCCCAAACGCTGTAAATTATCTCTCAATTCTCCACTGTCTCAAATGGCCTTCCAGACTGCACCACATGATCTTGAAATGTATTCGAGGGCCTGAATGTGCACAGAATGCTCAGATCTGCGAATGTCAGAATGCTGAGAGGAAGGTTGAATGATAACACTGGAGCATTTCTCATTAAACACTTAGGTTTGGGTCCCAGTTGCATTGTTAGGTGACTCAGGTGAGCTAAGTTCTGTGCATGGGCAAAAGGTAAGATGTAAAGCAAAATGCCCCTGTGCTGGAATTGTGAGGAGAAGAGCACAGTGGTCCAGGGTCGCACACGCAGTTCCGCCTGGGAGTTTAAAAACACACAAACTTCAGATGAGAGAGAAGTGGGTAAAAGTGACACCTGGGACCTGAAATTTAATTTCAGATTCCAATAATATAATTAAATAACATTAATAAAGAGCTAATTAAATTTTGTGTTGCAGTAATAGAAAGCTATTACCAGAATAAGGGAGGGAAGTTTATCCTGCAATGATAAAGTTATACATTTAAAGTTTGAAGTCTGATTTATGTAATGGATCGAATGGTTTTTGCCCCCCCCTTTCATCCCCCGAAATGAATCTATTGATTCCCAATGTGATGGTCTTTGGAAATCAGACCTTTGGGAGATAATTAGGTTGAGATGAGATTATGAGGGTGGGGCCCCAAAATGGAATTAGTGTCTTTGAAAGAAGTGGAAGAGGCCAGAGCTTGCTAGTCTCCACTGTGTGAGAACACAGTGGGAAGGCAGCTCTGTGCAAGCCATGAAGAAGGCTTCCTCCAGATCCCAGGGCTGGTTCCCTGATCTCAGACTTCCAGCCTCCAGAACTGTGAGAAATCAATTTCTGTTAAGGCACTCAGTCTATAGTATTTTGTTAAGGTAGCCTAAGCTCAACAAGACAATTTCTAAACTTCAGAGGACCACATTTAGTTGAGGGTGATCTGAGCGATGAAGGGTCTGGAAACATTAATTCATGAGAATTATTGAAAGAACAGAGAAAGGAAAGTGAACACTGAACAGGGGTTGCAGGTTACATTTTAGGCCTTCTCAACTATTAAGACACTTAGAGAAAGAGGCTGTTTGGAGTCTGATACTGACCAATGTGAGTTTCGAAGTTACGGTCTAGCTGCTCGGTTTTTCCCCTTTGTGGAGGGCTCTGGATCCTCTGCTCAGCTAACACTGCTCCATATTCATTCGGGGATCCAGCTCTCAGAAGTATTAAGCATTATAAATTCAAACGTAACAGACAAGGGCTTCTGAGGTCTTCTTGAGTCTAGTATTTGCTCACGATCATTCCATTGTTTTTCCCAAAACATTTTTAGAAAAAGCACAAAGAAATAGAAATATCCCCCAAAATTCTGAATGAGGTAATAGTTCCTTCTTAATATCCAGTTAGCTATTGAGAGAATAATACACAAAAGTGTCAAAGAACAGTTTTACCACTGTGGTTAGGTAGGGACTTGGGGTAGAGCTCCAAAAATCATTGATTTCATCTGTTAGTAAGACAAGTATCCACTCTCCACCAGCAGGACAGATGGCAATAATTAGGTCTGCCCATCCCTTACTTGGCAGAGGAATAGACTTGAGATCTCAAAAAGTCAACTTTTCACCGGCTGGACACTCAAAGTGAGATGAAAAGAGAAAGGGTCCAAGAGTTGACTGGTTAAACAATAATCAGGAACTCAAGGTCTCAGGCATTTGACCTTTTGGAATTTCCAATTTCATGAAATAATGAAGATGTTGCATGAAATAAAATGGGGATGGGGACTGCACATTTAAATGGAAGGGCGCAAGTCAACAAAAGGAGGAAACTCTCATAAGTATCCAATATAATTTTTTTTAACAGTTGATGGATTTTAAAAAATCTACTCTTGCCTTCATCTTCCAAGCATATTACTTTTACTTTTAAAACCAGCACAGCTTCTTGTTTTCCATCAAAGTGTACCTATTTTCCATGTGTCTGTTTCCCAAAGTGTAGGTAGAAATCACATAAGTCAATTGTTAGGGGAAAATTCCATTCTCCAAATGACACGGCAGTTCTCAGTGAGGCGATTCTGGATTCTGCAGTTCCAACATGAGCAGAACTCCCCAGGCAGCTAGAGGACTCCAGCAGCCACCATGTCTATAGTTTAACTCTCCACGACAAGGCAGAGTGAGTCAAGTGAAAAAATGCTACCTCTCAAGGAGCCGGCCATAGTCCTAGAAGTTATTTGAAAACAGTTATTTTATGGGCGGAGAGGTGGAGAACTAAAGAACAGGGGCTTGAGCAAATAAGGGCATGTGACTGTGTGTGAACAAGTTAAGAGAAAATAAGGTAGGCTTCAGGTCATGTTCGACAGCAGGTTTTGAAAATAGCTCACAGGAGGTTAATATGAAAGTTCCCTTAAGAGAATTGTAATTAATAATAATAATAATAATAATAATAATGCTACCTTTTAAAAGTTAGAATATTATAAATTGTGAGAGCTGAAAAATAAAAATAGAGTATTTCAGGTTTGTACAATGAGTGCGTGTGTACGCATGCACATGGGGAGGGATGACTTCTTGTTTAATGTGGTTTAGTTGATGACTTTTTAAATGGCTCATTGGGAGAAAGATGTCCAGGGCTACAAATATTTGCACAAGTTGGTGTATAGATTCCCCTGCCATCCCCTAAACTCTTCACCTACCAATGAGTTTATAATTTTCATAGGCTGAAATGCAGGGTATACTACCAGGCAGCTCATTTCCCACCTGGGAGAAGCCTTTACTTTGTAGTTGTCTCTTCTGGTGCCACTGTGAATGTCACAGATTTACTAATACTTAATAGAACCAAGGCAGTGTCAGGTTGGAGAAGCAGCCTGGCCTCTGGGTTACGATTAGGATGTATGTCCTGTAAAAAACGTGACAGACTTCGGACAAATCATGTGGGGTTGGAACCGGGAATGGCTGGCAGAACAAATAACAAATGTCATGAGATACAGAAAGTGGAAGTCCCTGGACTGTGAAGCAAGACAATATCTTGTAATATTATCTTAAACATCTTTGGTAGTCCTTGGAATTCTTGAAACAAACATTAAAGCAGAATCACGATGGTCATATGTGTCACCTAAGAAGCTTTCCTGGAGGCATGGAAAGGTGTGGGAATGGACAGAAAGGTCATTTGAGAGTGTGGTCTTAAGAATAGCCCAATTGTACTCTAATTTAATAAGACTAGTGAACATTCACTGAATACCACATACCAGGAAATCTGTAAGTAAGTGCTTTGCCGTGGTGAGCATTCCATTAAATTCTTTCAGTCCCCACAAGGGAGATACTATTTTTTTACATCCATTTTATAGATGTGGAATTTGAGGCATGGAGGTTAATAATTGGCTCAAGGTCTTGGTAAATAGTGGGGTCAGTATTTGAATAATGTGTTGGTACATGGTGGTTTGTCGTGCAAGTAAAAACTTTAGCTTAGTTGATGAGAGTACACCTCACTGAGAAGTGAACACATGAGTGGTGATCTGGGATGTGCCTACTGGTAGAGGAATTGGACAAAGACCCTTAATGCACTGGTGGTGTTCAAAGAAGAGCCAGGACACCATTGGGCTTGAATGAGATGGGCAAGGCAAGAACAGTAAATAATGAAGTCTAAGAACTTGTGAGCTGCCAGAGCACATAGGGATTTGAAGATCTTGCAAAGAATGTGGCTCTTCTTCGAAATGAGATGGTCAACCAGTTGCATTATTTAGCCCCTATTACTAGAGAGATACTGTATCAGGTGAAAGAGAGAGAGAGAAATAAAAAAACCTATTGGGGAATTAGAGGCAGTCATTCTTCTGGAGCTGTGGCCAGAGTCAGAGTGGGTGGTGGGTGGGCAGGCAGTTTTTCCCAAGACCCCTCAGTAGTGATCACAACGTGGTGTCAACCCGAGAGTGTGAAATGAGGCAAGAGCCTCAGTGTAGAATAAAAGGCCACAAACTCTCCGTTTCATTAACATCTATTGATGCAGTGAACCTGGTAACAGGCAATGAAAACCAATCACTTAAGTCTACCATTAGAGGAATGGCTTAAGGTAACTGTTTTCCACTAAGATATTGAAGAGAAATTCTGCATTTTGGTATATATTTTTTAAAAGCATGTCTGCTCTGTTGGAGCGGAGATGCTTAGGAAGCTGACTCATGAAGGCTGACTGGCTGCTTGCTCAGTTTGAAAAGTTTAATGCTTTGAAAGTGACCCCTTAACGATATGGAAGAAAGGAGTGCAAGTAAAAGGGAAGTTTTAAGGAAAAGCAAAAAGGCAAGCACCACATTTTCTAATGGAGCTGATATCTTACCACTCAATTAATTTCAGAGTCAAGGCCCAATTTGAGTTCTGAATCACCTTCTAGTTTTACTTATAAAGGACTTTTCATTAAGCCAAATTAAGTAGATGGAGGTCCAGTTGTTTATTATCTAGCACTAAACCATTCCTACAAAAAGACACCTGTGCAAGCCATTTGGCTCTAGTCAACTGTTTTTTTACAATTTAATTATGAATATAATTAGAATGAGTTAAGAGACAAGCTAGGCATCAGCCATAAAACTTCTAGTTTGCTAGAACACACACACATACACGCACACTGATTAAAAAGCAACCACAACAAAACCCCCGCCAAGTCTGTGAAGAGTGTTAGCTTGTAGTGGAAATGTTAGTGGAAGGGGAGCACTTGTAAAATCTACCTTTATTTTAATTTCAAATTTCCTTGAAATGGCGCTGCAGAGAATATTTTTATACTCCATTATTTTTACATCTCTGGTTTCTTTAGGGTGACCCTTTAAACTCTGCTTTTTATTTTCTGCAGTTTTAAGGCAATTTGTCACTATCACGGGTTCAATGTTTAGCAACTGTTTGTAGTCAAGTGCCTTGCAAGCTCTGTTTCTTTTCTCCCAAAGAGTGTCATCACGGAGTTGATGATGCATCAGAAATAGTTTGACCAAAGGGCAAGATAAAGTCAAGAGTAAAGAAAATATTTGCAAATATACTTGACTGGCTTCCTTCCCCAGTTACTTATTGAAGGCATACTTTAAAGGTAAAATGACATGATGACCGTGGGTGGGGGGAGAAAAAAAAACCCATTAGAACATGCAATAGATACTTTTGGCCATAAGGCAATGCCTTAAATTTAAATCATTTTTATATGAGGCTAACGTGACTGGTAGAGACACAGGACTATGAGTTGTATTTAAGGACTCGCATAGGGTTTGCTCTGCCTTTGGTGACTAACAGCCTGCGTTTTGATGGTGTTCAGTCTTGTGGACACCATTTCTCACAATTTGTTTTACTGCTTAGTTAATCAATGTTTACAAACACTGGGCATTAAAAAATATATTGTCTTTAAATGCGTGTGTGACGACAGCTTTTAAATGGAAGACTTGTATGGAACACCATCATTTTTTTTCATTTTACCACTGGCTTGCCTAATCTCTAAGTGGTATACATGTATGTATCTATATATATTATGCATATACATAAGCGTGATATATAAAATAACCATTTTATAAATGATAACATATAAATATAAACGCTATATATTAAAAATGAGTAATATATATTTATATATAAACAAAATGTTTACTTCAGAAGACTGGGAAAGATGACAAAGGAATTGATATTGGAATCAGAAGGTCATTTTGATCAAATAATTAGCATCGGTTGCCATCCCATGATGGTAAATACAGAGAGCATTGCTCAGGGGTGGAAGAAAATGTCATTATTTTTGCATACAGGGGCACCTTCAGAAATGAAATAAGCCAACAAATGCAAACTCACATGTTCTAGTGAGAGTACCAAAGAGCTGAGGTGAAGGTGCCTAAAATAAAATAATCAGAAAGTCCTTGATTACATGAGCTTTGATTCAGGCTTGAGTCAAATCTCTAAGCCTATCCCTCATAAATGATAAATAACACATCTCATAAGTAGATACATGAAGTAATTTCTTTTTACCCCCTTCTCACCTACTAATCAAGCTACAGTTTCACGGTCATCTTGACTCTTGTGATCATCTGGATTTGAAAGGAGGCAGATGGAAACTACCAGACTAAGAGCTTCTGAGGCATGGAAGTGGAGCTGCTGCCATACTTGTGTAAGCTAGGAGAGGGAAAAGTATGTAGTAGGCAGAGAAATGGCTCCACAAGGAGGTCCCCACCTTAATTCCCAGAGCCTATGCCTATGTTACCTTATAGAGCAAAAGAGGTCTTCCAGATGTGATGGAGATAAGGACCTTGTGGTGGGAGAATGATAGTAGATTATTCAGGTGGGCCCACTGTAATCACAAGGGTCCCCAAAAGAAGAAGAGGGAGGCAGAAGAGAGTCAGAAGGAGACGTGGCTATGGAAGAGGTCAGAGTGATGTGATTTAATGTGACTGCTGCCTGTGTAGGTGGCGGCCGGGGACCAATAGCTAAGGCATTCAGGCAGCCTCTAGATGTTGGAAAAGACAAGGAAAAGGATTCTCCCCTAGATCCTCTAGAAAGGAAACTGGCCGACCTGCGGACACTGCATCTAGCCCAGTGAGACCAGTGTCAGACTTCCATTGTACAGAACTATCACATAAGAAATGACTATTATTTTTAGGCCACCAAGTTTGAGATAATATGTTACAGTAGCAATAGAAAACTCATGCACATGTCCTCGGGAGAGCAGGAAGGACTCCCTGGCTGAGCACCCTGAAGCAGTCTTGGCTTGTTGCCTGTTGTAATTCGATACAAGTGAAAACCGCAGAAAAGAACACTAATAAAAGGTGAGCTTGAAATAGTTACTCAACTGCTTTTGGCTTGGTCATGATCCTGGAGTCCAGGGATCCAGTCTCGTATTGGCTCCCCACTCAGTGAGGAGTCTGCTTCTCCCTCTGCCCCTCCCCCTGTCTCATGTTCTCTCTTTCATTCTCTCTCTTTCAAATAAATAAAATCTTAAAACAAAAATAAATAGTTACTCATATGAAATAGGAAAATAACCTTGTGTAGAGCTAAATACATTTCAAAAGGAAGGGGTGAACAATTGGTCAAAAAAATAATAGGGTAAAGTGTTAAAAATATTCAGAGAGAATAACATTAAAGCATGGATGTTTTTAATGTTGAGTAGTAAATATTGCAACATTGTCCATCCTTGGAAAGTCCTACTTTATTCCTAACTTAAAACTCCATTATCAAAATTTCTGATCATTTAATTCTAACCTTGGTTAAGAAAAAAGAAAGAAAAAACTGGTTGTGGATTTATATAGGACATATAGGTCCTCTGTAGGAAGATATATTTGCCAACAATACCAACAGGTATTTGCCAATAGCTAGTTAGTTATCTTTCAAGCAAGATTTCTTCTTAATGGTCCCCCAAAGGCAATGTATGATGACAAAAAGTATTTGTGTTTTAGAGTCTGGAATTGAATGCTAAATCTAATCTTCTGAGCCATGTGAACTTGGGGAATATTTTATAACTCACTTTATTCCTCTGAAGAATTTATTTCTTTCAAATCATTTGTTGAGTAACTAACATAAAATAAGGAAGGTGTTATCCTAGTTAATTCTCGTAGTAACATGATGAACTAGAAATTATTTTCCACAGGATCTTTCCACTTCTCTAATATCCCCTGCTTTGTTATTTTGAGGGTTAAGTGAGATAATAGTAAAAAACAAAATGACAACAAATTTTTCTCCCTCTTTCCCTATCCTGGGGACTTGGTAGTAATGCAGACATTAAATCATAAAAGACACTACTCGTCTCTATTCTTTGAATATGTAGAGTTACCAGAATGAAAAAGATAGGAGTAGAGGTAAGCTTAGTACATTTCCTAGGATTTAGATATACTGAAAATGTCCAGACCCCCGGCAGGACTTTAGTCCCAAGATTGCATCACAGATCATAAAACTCTATGGCCTTGTTTTTGTCTGAGTTCACATGTATAGTACTAATACCGCTTTCAGCACAAGTCATTTCCAGGGAATTAAGTCCTTGCAGTCAGTGGGTTAAATCCCCACGAAATAACCTGCGGTGACCCAGTTGCATTGACCTCAAATATAGAATTTCAGATCAATAGCTGCAGGACTTGGATTCTGAAATATAAAACAATCTCTGGTGTTTTTGTTACCCCAATGAGTGTTATCAGAAAGGGGATCGCTATAGCAATTACAGGTTCTTACATATTAATGTTTGTGTTTGGTCCAAAAAGAAACTATTTAAAAAAGTAAATGCCTTCTGTTCTTTTTTCCCAGAATGTGTAATGATGACTTTCAAATGTATAACAAGAATTCACAGTAATTCCAATGGCACAAGTGGTCATTAATTGCTTGTACATGAAATAACATTTCCTCCTCAGAGGGCAAAGCATTCCAGTTGGAAGAAAAATTCCTTTTGGTCTATTCACTTTTAAACTATGTCATGAAAGGATAACAGATCTCTCAATCTCTCCCATAAAAATGTTAAGCCTAGGATTGGGGGTAATGAAAGAGAAAAGGGAAATAATGTTATAGCGACATGAACCGTAACATTGACTGACATGGTGTTTTCCTAGTGTCTGACCAAAGAGCAGAAACCACTTCAAGTATTTACACAAACAGAGAGAATTAATTCAATGCAGGGAACTGGTTACCCATGTGACGATGAAGCTGAGAGCCCAGTAAGGAAGATTGAAGTAATGGAGAAACCAGCCCCTGCCGGAAGCTACTACCAGGCTGGATGGGCAAAGAGGGAAGGGTCTGCATCACTAGATGCTGGATGAAACCAAAGCAGACCTCTCCAGTCAAAGCTGAAGCCATGGAAAAGATGGACCTTCAGGTAGAGAAACCACCTGAGGCAGGTGGGTGGGCAAGGGAGAGGGGGTGGAGGATAAACTAACAAACCAGCTGCTCTTTTCCTTGGGTCTCCCTCTGCTCTGTGCTGGCAGCGCCTCCACTGGCTGCGGCAGCCGGAAGCCAGCCCTCAAGAGCACCTGTGAAATGTAGCTGACGAGGGCCCACCCTCCTACGTTACAAAGCACAGAGAGAGAGGCAGAGATCAGACGGCCAGGAGAGCCAGCATGGATGGACACCTTCCCCATGAATTTCCTTCACCCTGTTGGTTCCTTTTCAAAAGAAGGCCAAGACCTTACAGGCAGGTCTATTGAGCTTCTCACTGTGTAGATTTTATAGAAGGCAGTGAGCTACGTTAAAACCCATCACCCCTTTGGGACTGGATATAGATGTCTTCATAGTTTTGAAAGATTTTTAACTCGCTTGGTACACATTGGGATAGAAGTACTGCTCTGGTGGAGTTTTATCATTGCCAAAAAGGAGGTGGCCATTCTCGCATTGGTTAAGGATATTTAAATAGGAACGACCACTTAGACCTGAGACTGGTTGAGTTTAGAACACCAGAACTGACTTCAAGATTCTGCCAGAAACTCATGGGTTGGTACACATAATCTCTGTCCAACACTGTAACATATTTCTCCACCATACAAACATGTTGGTTAGTCCTTCCATTTTGTAGAGTAAGAAATAATAGGTACTGTTTTGAGTTAGGTAAAGCAAGGTTGTTAGGTTGATTCTCCTTGCCTTAAACAATGAAGGAAACCATTTCTCCTTGTTTTTATATTACATTCTCAGACAAAGCTCAGCTAAAGAAACACTGTTAGCATCTGAAGGTATCCTGCAGTTTTAAAGGACTTTCTTAAGCACTATCTCTTTCGTTTTTGCCATAACGCATTTTACAGGCGTTGCCAAAAACTCTGGCAATAGCCATCCATCACGATAGTATGCTGTCTCTTCAATTCTGCCTTGTTCCATTTGGGCTGTGCTCATGTTTCTGAAATTCTGTTAATGGAGGGTTGAGTCTACGAGAGTGCAGAGATGGTCCTACTCTTCATAGAAATTCAAAGGACATGCCCTCGCGTGGGTTCTGAGGTCCTGCTTCCCCTCTCTCCCAAGCTAAGGGAATGGCTTCCCTTGTATCTTTAGAATCAGGCAAACTAAAGGAAGCTTAAATGATGGGTTTCTGTATCACAGCCCTCAAATCAGCATGTGCACTGGTATGTTTACAAATAACATAATCCTCACCTAAAAGTCTGGAGGCCGTGATGTGGAATCTGTATGACTTCTTTAAATATACACAATCAGAAATAAGTACCGAAATGCAAGTTCCCTGACTTCCTACCAGAACACTGTGCTAACATCGCGAGTCATCTTTCATGCTCGCCTACCAGGGTCCAATACACAACATTAGAATAAGCTGTTATGGAAATGCATGCTTATTTATTATTTTCTTCATTTCTCATTTTAAAAAGTTGAGACTGGGAACCATAAAATACTGTTCTCCTTGAGAGCAGGAAGCTCATGAAATAAAAAGTCATGACCAGGATTAAGAGGTCCAGCCTCACCTCAAGACCTATCGTTAGAGAACCTGTTACTATATATTCAACAAGAGCAATGATGACAACAAAAAAATCTGACATTGTGAGCAGACAGCAAGAGAAAGACCTTAGGGGAATAAATTCTGCTATATTCCTCTTGATATCATTTGGTGGTCAGAACTTTAAACAAGTATGAAAACTTGTGAAAAGGGGAAACAGAAGAAAGGGCATATTAAGGGGCTGTTCTCCAACATGGGCCCCCCCAAACTCCCACTCCCACTAATGGGAATACTGCACACACAGTCACTCTGTATCAGACCTCCTAAGCAGAGCATTTTTTTTTTTCTTGGAGATTTTTCTCATTTGGACTTTAATTAAGCTCCTGCCAGGCTTGCAAGCTTTTTAATTTTACCTTTCTTTCTTCTTCCTTTCTTTTTCCTCCTTGAATCAGCCTGCTTGCCAGGAAACTTTTTCTAAGCTGTCACAGTTATAATAAGTGTACCCTAAGATACTGAATTTAGATGTACTAGTAGTAGCTTCTGGAAGCATTAATAGCAAAAGTTTCCTTGCATGTCGAAAGATTTTTATTCATTCATTCATTCACTCATTCGTTTACTGATTTTTATTTAAGTGTGTGTGTTCTGAATGCAAAAACAATAGAAAAGGAAGCTTCCTGGAGTGAGTGTACAATGACTACTGGTTAGTATGTGATATAATTCAACCTCCCACAAAGTCACCAGTTTAACCAAAGAAAGCTGCCATTATTTAATTGAATATGACACCGTTCATAAGCAAACTGCAGCTATTTACTAGTATTGGGGGGTGATGGGTGAGGGAACCTTGAGAAGGTGATGCCCGAGCCGATGATTTAACACCTCTAATGAAACGAAACAAAATCAAAGTCAGTTAACTTCTTTTTCAAGACCTTTTTGTACTCAAACTCCTTGAAACTCCAAAGATGGGCACTGAGTTGCCAAAGGCGATCCCTTTAAAACAGATTCCAGAAGCTAATTTCATTTGAGGAGGGTTCGTTGAAAACTGACCACTCTTAATAGGTTACCCGATTCTTTTTTTAAACCAAAAACCAAACACCAAAACAACAAAAGCAAACAAACAAACAAAACAAAACTCGGATAATATTGCAGGGCCAGAAATCAAAATAAGCCATCAAAACCACAAAACGAAAATGGGCCATGGGGAGCATTGGGGGGCATTATCGTCTCTGCCATTGCTATTCTTGTCATTCTTTTTTTACTTAATTCCACGCCACCAGGCTACTCCACCAAGCACTCCTGTCTGTGAGGTTACTTACTGATCGCTTCCACAAACCGCTCAAAGAAGCTGTAAGGGAAGAGCGGCTCAGGCAGCTCCCGGAAAAACATCTTCAGTGCTCCGGTGACAACGTGGATGTCCTCCCACTGGCTGTCGTCCAAATTCAGCTTCTCTTCTGGGAAAACACGAGGAGAAATGGAACAACTGGTTTTAATGAAACAATTACAAGACACTAATTATTATGTTAATGTTTGCCTACTATCATCAGCAACCGTTAACAGCCTTCTGCACCTAGAGGTTTGGTGCTGTGCGTGTTTTTTTTTTTTTTTTCTCTTCCCTTTTTCCGTAGGAAGGGAACATTTCAATGGAATACCATCTGTAGGAATGCAGCTAACAAAAAAACAAGAGACACAAAGAGACAGTGCCATTGACACAGTATGTCAGATACATTTATTCCCATAATGCATCAGTATGAAAATTAGCATCACAGCTCAACATGATTCAAAGCTATTTGGTTTTGAGGCCGAGGGGCTAAGAGTTGCCAACGATGGCCGGCTCAAGGGACCGGCCTAAAGGCCTTGCTGAGCCAACAGGAGACATATGCTAAACATGGCAATAGAAAATGAGTTATTGCTTTACATGTGTTAGCCTTGCTATGTACAAGGGAATAATGGGTAACACTTTTTTGCTTTTTTTGCTGAATATAAAGTCAGCAAGGAATAGAATACTGAGTGAGAAAGGATATTAATTCCTTCTTACTGCTTCAAAAATATCTCTTTTTTTTTTTTTTTTTTTTTTTTAGTTTTCATCTCAGCGAGGAAAATATGCCCAGCAACAATATTAGACAGACCCCTGTTGGCCTACGGAGGCTATGCAAAGCTGTCAAAAATGATAACACACTAAAGACAAACCACAAGTGCTTACCAACTCCGCCTAGAAACAACAGACATGTTTGCTTGGGAAGCTTGACTGAGTTGAGACATTTAAATATTAAAGAACACAAATGCCAAAATGAAGTTTTAAGAAGACATAAGGAGACGCTGGACAATTATTTTCTTCTCGTTCGCCCTCAAAAGGAAAGTCTGGAATCCTTCTCCCCCAAAAAGTGGATGTCGCAGGGTCTGAAAGGGACAGTTTTACATACTGCTAAAAGGAAGCAAGGCAGAAAAGCATTGAGGCTGATCCATAGTATTTGTTTTTGTAAGTTTGCAACGTGAAAGAGATGTTGGATTCTGGGCTTAAAAAAAAAAACAACTAAGGCTAATCATTTTTAACAACCTGGGAGGCGGTGGTTAAGTGAAAAGCCTGGTAGCCTGGTCAGAAATTAACAGGTATTCGGTCAACTGGAATTTTGTTTCTCTCCCGATGTCTTGGGTTCGCATTCGCATGCCCCCTTGGTGTCAGTTTTATGAAGCAGAGGAAAATCTGCACCAAAAATGTGAGAAAAGCTGAGAATTGTCACTGTGGGGAATCTCGGCATGGGCTGCTTTGCTAATAGTGTTCATGTCCTTTTAAAATCTTAGCCGATATCTTTATCAGATCTCTTTTTCTAAATGGACTATTATCTCCAGGGCTGGTGAGTGACTGTTCCTGTTCAATAAGATGTTTGCAAAGAGAAGGAAAGAAGGTGGATCTGTTTATCTCCAATGGGCTATTTTCTTCTTCCCTTTCAGTCTTCGTTCTTACCTCAGTCATAACACAATAATATGATCCACACACAAAATCAGTGGAGGAGTCCTTCTTTCTGCCCTGCAATCATCTTTGATTGATTGTATTTCAACAATTAGTCTTTTATTTGGCTATGTACTATTGAAATAGGCCGACAGCAACTTAGCAGGCCAGCTTTAAACAGTCAACTGTTAACAATAGCATCAAAAAGGGAGACCTGATGGGGTTTACTGTCACTTTAAAGAAGGGGGTTTTCACATTGTTGAAATCTGTCAGATATTTTGAAATGTCCCTCTCACTATGGTGCCACACCCCCTGCGTGCCCTTATAATAAAATTGGTTTTACTCCTGATTAAATCATTTTCTCCCTACCCACTACCATACTTCTCATAATGGACCTGTGCGCTCTACAGCTGGTGTTCTTCCCATGGTACCAATTCTTACTTTATCTTTTAAGCACTTTGCTGCTAAGATCTCATGCAGAGTGCTTATGTTTTGTTAAGAGCTTCATTCTTAGAGAAATAGCTTAACACATGTTCTAAAAATGTTGTACAACTTATTGCTTAAAACACATTTAGAAAATGTATAAGTACTGTAGCTTTGGCACTGAACTTTAAGTGGAAACCTAAACACACACACATGCGCGCGCGCGCGTGCACACACGTGCTCTTACACACACACAACTATCTTAACCAAATATTTATCAGAAAAGTCCAAGACAAAATGCCATTCTGGTGCACAGGTTCAAGATTGCCAAAGGAAAGTGTTCAGTAGATTAAAAAAGAGAATGGTTTTATCTGGAGCAAGAAAACAACAAGAACAAACAATTGCTTGACCATTGACATTTGTTTTCTCTGAATAAACATCAGTTAATTCAAGTGATTGTAAAAACGGGATCGTTCAATATATGTAAAAAAGAAAATTTGCCATCAATAAAAACCATTTGATGATATCCATTTGAAATGACATATAACAATAATAATGACTTGTGTTACTTAAACCAGCATTCCTACTATGTGGTCTTCATTTAAAAAAAAAAAGCAAAACAATGTGTAGCCCTCTACAAGTAGCTTAAACAAATAGTATGACAAGCAGTTGGAAACAATCTTTTGAAATATAAAATCTAATTTTTATATTAAGTTTTTTCCTAACCAACGAAATTTAGGATTACTTGTAAACCGGAGGGCTTTAAGGAGTATTTTCCAAGGCCAATGTGGCTTATCTAAACATGCAGTTATGTCCATAAACAAAATGAATTTGACCATAATTGTATCTTGGTTTTAACAGGTTTCATTATAAACACATTTGTATTATTTGAGAGACACTTTCTAACTAATCTGTTAGCAGTGGTGATGTCTTGTGCTTCTCCCTTCTTTCAATAGTGTAGGATTTCTCAACAGTAAAGCACTATTAACATTTGGAATTAGATAATCCTTTGTTGTAGGGGCTGTGCTGTGTATACGGGGGTGTAGGAGCATTGCTGGTCCTAACCCACTAGATGCCAGTGGCACTTCCCAGTGGTGATGATGAAACAACCCCAGATATTGTCAACCATCTCCTGGGGGCGCAAAGTTATCCTCAACTGAGAACCACTATAACGAACTGTAAGAATCTATAGAAGTTACCCAGAGAATATTGATTTTTGAACATTACCTGAGGTAGGCGAAGAACTACAAAACTAGATAACACTCACACTGAGATTTCCTTACTATGAACTTAAGAATTGGTCATTATAATGGACAAAATCAAAACCTTTTACAGAATAAAGTCCATGTGACCACATTCCAGGGTCCTTTGCAACGAAAACAGTAACCCACCATAGTGCTTACTCAATACTCGGGACCTGTGCTATACACTTTAGATTCATTATCCAAAGTAATGGTCTCAAGAAGAGCATGAGGACCATGCTATTGCTATCATCATCCCCATTTTACAGACAGGGAGAATGACGCGTGGGTAGGGTAAGTAGCTCTTCCATCGCTGACGAGTGATGAATCCAGAGTAAGAAGCCAGCAAACTCACCCACCCCTCAAGAGCACTATGGTCAGACTTGATCTTGGCTGGCAGAAGCTTGAAGGGAAGAGGCAAGGTAAGTGGTCATTGCAAGGGGTAGTGGACTATTACTTCAAGATAGGACTTTTACATTTTATCCCTAAATGTCTACTTGAGACTATGCTTTTATCTGTAAACCAACTCTGATCTTTTGTAATTAATCATTCACAGGAGGAAGAGATTCTACTATAAACAGATATAAAGCAAACTGGCAAGAAAAAGGAACTGCATTAGGAAGGGGGCAGGGCACGGAGCAAGCTGCTATGTGAAGATGTGGTGAAGAGGACATATAATAGAGTAGAAAATAGATTATACAAAACACCAGGCCTGGATTCACCACTAACTCACCATATATCTGTTTACTTTCTTGTGAAATGAAGATGGGCAGAAGGATAGTTTTGGAAAACATCTGGAAAGCACAAGGAAACAAACATAGCCAAGATTCTACTATGACAAGAAAGGTCAACAAAGGCCAAAAAGGCAAAAAACATCAGGGATTAAGGCAATCAGCATCAACCATCGTGTTGTTTTAGGGGATTTACCTCAGTGTGATGCAGTGTGTCACATGACATCAATAGAAATATGACATGCTGGAGTCCAATACTGGGAAGAAGACTGACTGAATCATGATATCTCACAATCCTTACTCTGTTTATCATGCTGATTTCTCCTGGTCCTCTAATTAGGTTTTCTTAAATTCACTTTGGTCATGGCTTTTGGCTTAAATCACTTAAACAGAACTGAAGATAGGTCAAGCTCTAGAATCCAAACACTATGTGACTTTTATGAGATTGCCAAGACATATCTACATGTTGTACCTCAATAAGGCCACCTTGAAATGTCCTTTCTTGCAGGGTCTTTTGTGTATTTTATTTATTTTAAGCAAAAACATCTATATCAAGCTACTTATATTTGAAAGAAAAAATAGATAATAACTATTAGTGACAGTCTTTCTTAAAATGGAGAATTGAAAGATGGACCTTTGATAGTGACAGCGGATCCGGGTAATTTCCTTTGGAAAAGGGCATGTTTATTAGCTCAAACGCCACTTTCCTCATACATTGCTCTATAGATTGTTAGAACCAGAAGTTACAAAATCTGCTCTGATTTTAACTAAACTCACTGCACTGATTGAAATGTGACTGCAGATAACTTGAACTATCCAGAAGCAAGTAGTGACATAAGAGTAGAGAGGTAAGTCTTTGTGTATTGAAGAGCAAGTGTGTGTTTACCTAGCAGTTTTTTCCAGGCACTTTCAAAGCTTCTTTCCAACTTTCTTTTACTATTGTAATAAAAAGGAGGAAAAGACACCCCAACTTTCCCCAGGATGTGGGAAGAAGAGCTCGGATTTCATTAATATAGTGACAAGAACCTATTACATTGTAAACCTCTCATAAAGGATGTGCTATCTACTTCCAGGGCAGATGACCATTCGGAAACCTTATCTGAAAGTCCCGCTGGGTACATGAAAGCCAGAGCTCGCATGAAAGAGATGCCAGAGGGACTACTGATCTGAAAAATAATAATACAGTGGGCCATAAAATCAAACTGGGAGATTAGTTATTAAAGTGGATAAGACAAACTGTTTATTGATAAGGACATAGCTGATTTTTAGTTTAACACTTTTTTTTTTTTAAGATTTTGTTTATTTATTTGACAGAGAGAGATCACAAGTAGGCAGAGAGACAAGCAGAGAGAGGTGGGGGGAAGCAGGCTCCCTGCTGAACAAGGAGCCCGATGTGGGGCTCGATCCCAGGACTCTGAGATCATGACCTGAGCTGAAGGCAGAGGCTTAACCCACTGAGCCACCCAGTTGCCCCTGATTTTTAGTTTAACACTTAAAGGAGTGGATCAAAAGGAAGTTGATTGAATCATTTGACCCGCTCAGCCTTTCCTGTTGTTTTGGCCCCTTAAAGTGACAGTTCAGTGTGATTTCCAGTATATTAGAGAGCTTCCAATTTGTCAAACACAGTGATATAATTTGTGTCAAAGTAGCATCCTTCCCTGCTGCACTCACTCCAGCCCCTTTCTAGAGTATCTTGGGGCTAACATGAGACTTTGATGAGGACATTATTTTAGAAAACTTGACAAAACGGCCAGTTAATTTGTTAGTTCACTCGATTTGTGTTACATAAACATAGATGGAATACAGACAACATACTGGGGCTGTATTTTGTGCTTATGAAAGCCACAACTGTTGAGGTTATTTTATATTCCTCAAAGGAGAGGGTTCCACCAGGTGCTCAGTAATATTATTCAAGTAAATATAGACTAAGTTCTAGACATTTTACATCTTACGTCTGTTCCCTAGAATGAGACCCTGTTGACTTTGCAGACAAGCAAGAACCAACTCCAAGAATAAACATATCACCCTCAACAATGTGCAGTGTGACCTTTATGGGCTGAATTGTGTCACCCTCAATTCATACGTTGAAGTCCTTACACCCAGTAACTTAGCATGTGTATTTGGAGATGGGTGTTTTAAAGAGGTAATTAAAGTAAAATGAAATCATATTGGGTGGGCCTTAATCCAACGTGACTGACATCCTTGTTCAAAGAGAAGATTAGGATATGGACATGTACTGAGGGGAATACTGTGTGAAGAAACAGGAAGAAGAGGGCCAGCCCTCTACAAACCAAGCAGAGAGGCCTCAAAGGAAAGCAACCCTGCCAACACCTTGATCCTAGACTTCTTGCCTTCCTAAATATAAGCAAATAAATTTCTGTTGTTTGATCCCACCCAACTCCCAGTCTGTGGAACTTTGTTATGGCAGCCCTAAAAAATGAATATAATGGCCAAAAGTTTACATTGAGAAAGATATCCTGTTCCTTGGGATCACATCTAAACATTTTCTTAACACATGAGGTATGCCACACTTAACGAAATATAATAAACAACAGAAAGCTATTTAGGTTATTCCAGATGAATAAAACGATTATCTAGATTCATAGAACAGGTTTGAAGCTGGAATTAGTTGGATAATAGTTTGCTTACTTAGACTCAACCCAATAATTTCAAATTATTTGCTCTAAGAACATACAGGATGCTCTCTATCTTGGTCTCTAGACAAAGAATAAAATTATGATTGCCATTTTCTTACTCATTCTACTCATTCTTTTTTTCCAGCTACTACTTCTAAAGTGCACATATTTCATTGCTGTTATAACCTCAGACACAAAATACTAGGGAACATTTAAAATGTTCCCAGGAAACACTCAATGCAAGCTAAATCAAATATCTATGGCCACGGTATCTATCAAAGAAGGAGGAAAATGGTTTCAAAAATGAAGCTTTGTATTCCAAAACCAAAGAGATTTGGTCCTTACAATTTATCATAGTAACTTCCAGGAAGCTATGAACAGGCCTACATTTAAAAATGGGCACTTTACCATGAGAGAACATGGTTGGATCTGGGCGGTTTTGCCACGTGACCTACAAAATATAGTTTTGTGTGGCCATCGTAATAAGAAAGAGGGGGGAACAAGGAAATAAACAGAAACTCTCTAAGATACTGAACTAAGAACAAAACAAAACAAGACAAAAAAGAACAAGCTTTCATTTCTTAATGGGATGTTTTAGCATGTCATGTTGGCTTGCTTTCTATGTATTTCGTGTAGAGTATATTCCTTTGCAAATCACTTAGGAAGCCCAAGGCATGTAAATAATGTCACAGGATAATATAAAATATCTTTAGTTACTCACTCTGAAGGAAGCAGAACAGTCTTCTACTATATCCAGCCTAGTTACTGGGTCAGGAATGAGAATGTCTTATTTTTATTTTTCCTCAGATTTCATTTGAATGTAAATAATAACATAATAAATAGGTACGTCTGAAACTTGTGAAGCAAGCACCACAGATGGAAAGTATAACAAATGTGTCATTGCTTTGTGCATCTTTAATTTATAATGGCATACCATAAAACATCGCTCCTTCATCATAACTCCATGTATAATGCCACCTTACAAAATGATGTTATTGACATTATGCTTCTCTCCAGGTTTTTAGATATTTTTCGTCTAGGGATCTGAGGAGAGCTAGCCCTGTTTGGAGTCTAACAACACCATCACCACTCACAAAAATGACTTGACTTTATTTGTGAGGACCATACATTTAAAAAAAGAATATATTTCATGGTACCAATTTTTATTTCTTTAATTCCTTTCATACTCAGAGCTTCCAACACTGCTCTTATTTCCATTCAGTCAAAGGCTTTTTGTGCTCTGCAGACACCATACACAATAGTTCATTTTATTTGACCGTCTTCACCAAACAGATTCTGAATTTGTTTGAATGCCATGGATGATTTCATACATTACATATTCCAAAGGGTAGAGAATCCGTAGGATTACATTTCAACAAAGTCATTTTTGAGTTTCCTTCGTTATCAGCTCTAAATTTCAATACCATTGCTATTTGTTCCCTCAAAGTTATATTACATTTGTAAATATCAAGCAGGAAGTCAGGTCAAAAGATATCTTATAATGATATCTAAGAAATAAATACAATTCAATCCTATAAATGCCCATCTACAGATAACATTTCTATTGTAGGTATATGCATGTGCGTCCATGTTATTTAAAGTGCTGGCTTCCTCACTGTCCAATGAGAACTGTCAGCTCTCCCTCCTAATTTTGTGTGAGTTAAGTGAAGTAATGGATGTAAAAGATTTAGTATAAGCTTGTTATAATGTTATTAGAAAATTTATTTGGACATTATCTTCTTGGTCGGCCAGACTTTGGCAAATGCTCCTAGAATCTAATATAATTTCTAGCTTTTATTATTCCCTTTACTACATGGTTGGTGTTTGTGGGGTTAGAAATGGTATCATTTAGCAGGAAGGACTGGGCTCTTTCCTACTTTAGAGGTCTCCCGTCTGGAAATATTTCATCAGGAAAATAGAAATAAAAGGTAAAAAATTGGTAGACTAAGATGGTGCTACTCTCATTCATCAAAACCAACCATTTTATTCCTAGATATCAATTAAGGATAACAAAAATGAAGAGAATGTTTTGGCAATCATTGAAGATCATTTTTCCCCTAAATTATCTTGATTAATTGATTCATGGGAGTAGTTAAATAAATTTTCTATTTCGTATCACAAGAGCTGCCAGAGTTCTTGAAAGGCACATGAAATCAGAATTGGGAGATCTGTAAGTTTTACAACTGTTTGCATAAACATAGACAGAATAACAAGATCTCCATGCATCAGTTTCTTTGTGAAACCACTGACTAACACGATCTTCTTAATTCTGTATCTGTGCAATATTTTCAGTCCAGAATACTGATATAGATTTTTTCATGGATCTATTATCAGTAACTGGTTATTTTGTTTTTGTGAATGAAAAACTTTAGAGATTTTTTTTTTTCACCTCAAAAGAGAGTCTGCCTGTCTGACTCTTCCAGGGTCCTCCAGCTTTCAAAGATATGGACCATAAGATCACCCTTGCATCCCTTTCTTCCATAACTTTGGAGAATCATAATTCATACAAATAATTCACAATGTGGGCTGTTTTTATTGCAAAGGAGCTATAAAAAGTAGTTGATAAAAATTGTCAAATCACTTGATAACATACTTGAAAACCTACATTGTTGAACAAGGAGAGTGTGGTGCTTATTGCGATTTAAAATTTTTTTATCTATTTTATTTTGAAAAGGAAAATGTATTCACACAATTTAAGATTTAAAATACATACTGCAAAAGTCTCTTTCTAGTCTATCCCTAGCTAGCCAGTTCACCTTCCCTAGAGAAAACCCATATTATCAATTTCCTATATATCCTTTTAAAGCCATTTTGTATACTCAAGCAATATTACCCTCCACCACCACTTAAAACATAAACAGCGATATAATCTATGTACTGTTCTGCATCTTGATTCTCTTCCCTTGACAATATATCATAGAGATTATTCAAAATCAGGACATGAAGAGCTTCCTTGTTCTTTTTTAAAAGCTACATATTTAATTTTATGGATGTACAGTAATTTACTTAATCAGTTTTCAATTGTCAAATATTTTGCATAGTACTAGTGTAAGTTATCTTGTTCTTAGACCATTTATATCTAAGTATAAGTATGTACTATGCGAACAGAACGAATTCTTAGACCTGGAGTTTCTAGATCAAACATTGTGTGCATATCTAAAATATTGATAGACCTTGCCAAATTGGTCTCATAGCTAATGCACCAATTTATGTTACCATCACAATATTTGAAGACTATGATTCATTGGGAATATGTATTCATTATTGTCTGTCACTCTTCTCAGATGTCTGTAAATTGTGCCTTTAATAGTATAGCTGAAAAAAATACTAAATAAAGAATAAAATGCGGAGAATCATAGAGACTTAGACTAAAAATACACATAAAAACCTTGGTTAATGAAGTGAAAAAGCTTGAATCTTTAAATGACAATAACTGGTAAACAATTGATGTTTAACAAACGTAGAACAACAATAACTACAAATAAGAAAATAAGCCCCAATAACAATAACTATTTTCTGTAAGATGAAATCAGAGAGGGAGACAAACCATAAGACACTCTTAATCATAGGAAACAAACTGAAGTTTAGTGGAGGGGAGGGGAGCAGGAGGATGGGGTAACTGGGTGATGGACATTAAAGAGGGCCCATGATGTAATGAGCACTGGGTATTACATAAGACTGATAAATTACTGAACTCTACCTCTGAAACCAATAATACACTATACGTTAATTAACTGAATTTAAATTAAAAATAGTAAAAAAACAACAGTAACCGTTTTCTGATGAAATAAGATAAGAAGAAACAGAAACAAAAGTTAAATAAAAAAATGTGGGTGGGTATGCCAAAAATAAATGAATGAATTGAATTCTACCATTTATGTAAATTTCAGCAATTAGTAGTATAGAGTTAAACAAATTAAGGATTGATCAAGTTAATTAACATATTCATTCATTAAAACAATTTATGAGACACCTACTAGATGTCAATGCTGTGTTAAGTGCAAGAAATATAAGAAGAAAGGCAATTCTAAGGACAGAATGAGGATTGCAAGATGTTTCAGAAATGGTATAAAAAATCTCTTGAAGTCCTGACAATTCTCAAGTTCTCCTTAACATCATTGCTAAGATTGTGCTATTTTGGGGCATCTGGGTGGCTCAGTGGGTTAAAGCCTCTGCCTTCAGCTCAGGTCATGATCCCAGGGTCCTGGTATTGAGCCCTGCATTGGGCTCTCTGCTCAGCAAGGAGCCTGCTTCCCACTCTCTCACTGCCTGCCTCTCTGCCTGCTTGTGATCTCTGTCTGTCAAATAAATAAATAAATAAAATCTTTAAAAAAAAAAAAAGATTGTGCTATTTTTAGGGAAGAAGCTACCCCTTATAACTTTCTCTTTGCTTCAATACAAAGAAATGCTCAATTAGTTGCTTAATAAGTACCTCTTTAATAAAGATGATGATGATAGCTATTTAACCCTCCCAAGTCTAAGTGTTTTCTGCAGTTCTTCTTGTCGAAAGATAGGAAAACATCATTTGCTATGATCTCAGGTGACCTGTTAGTACTGAGACACATTTCCAAGTAGCCCAGGAAGTTCTGGCCTATAGGAACTTCTCTTTTAGAAAAGAGAATAGAGATGCACTTGGGTTAACCTCACCATACACCTTCTCTCATCAGACTGCATGCAAAAGTCAGTAGAGGAAGCTGGAGTGATGGATATAGGAAGACAGAGTCTTCTGCAATGAGGTACTCTGCCCCTTGCTTCTCTTCCAGTCTAACACTAAACAAATCTAGCACTAACTCTCGGGTCTCTGCCTCTGTTTTCTGATGTTACTTAAATGACTATACTGCTAATCTTGACTATGGCCTACATTCGGATTCATTTTTAGATCCTGCTTCCTATGTTTCTTTTTTTTTTTAATTCTTAAATCTATTATAATTACAAATTCCTTTGAAGATACATACTTTTTTAAAAAAAATTTTTATAAACATATAATGTATTTTTATCCCCAGGGGTACATGTCTGTGAATCGCCAGGTTTACACACTTCACAGCACTCACCATAGCACATAACCTCCCCAATGTCCATTACCCTACCCCCCTCTCCCAACTCCCCTCCCCCCAGCAACCTAATCCTCCCTGATAATCCTGTCCCTCGTGGGCACACCCTAAATAATTTAACTCTACTGGCTTAACCCAAAAGTTTCTTTGGTATGCCTCCTCCAAACAAGTTTGTTCATATTAATCTTTGTATCCCTAGTGCTTAGCCTGGTGTCTCATGCCTGGTGAGCTCTCTTTTACTATTTATGGATAAAATTGTCCGATTTTAACCTCCTTTGATAGTAGAGGTTATTTCATGGCATAGCAATAATGGTGATAACAGCAGGTCTGCATACACACACATATGCAGCAAAATTTTGTGTTCTCTTTGTTCATTTTCCTCTTTCCAAACACTTAGTACTGAAGATATGAGTAGGTTGTTCAGTCACTCATTCATTCATTTATCAAATATTCATTGGACTCCCATTTTCTCCTGGACATATTGTAGCTGCTGGGATGAAACAATATATAATGAAGACCTGGTTCCTAAGCTTGAAGATCTTGCAGTATGTAGGGGAAAAATTACAATAGAACATGGCAAATGTTACTATATAACTTAGTGTGGATGGCTATGGGGACATAGAAGATGCGTGTCTAGTGTCCTCTGGAGGGTGGTCAAAGGAGGCTTCCCAGATGAGGAGTCACATAACAATTATTTCAGTTTATGAGCAGCCATGTGGACAATGGCGGGGTAGGGGATGAGGGAGAGGGGGGAAGAGGGATATAAAGAACAAGAGAAGTAACAGTCATGCCAAGGTCTGAGGAACACGCATTTGTGGAACTACAAGTTGCTGGAGGGCACGGATGTATAGGTTCCTTGTCTCAGATTGCTGAGGATGGAAAGGAAGACACAGGCCAGAGCAAGAGGACCTTACAATTGAAGTGGGCTGGATGACAGCAGCAGGACAGGGACATTCTAGTGAGGTGCTCTGGCAGGAATGAGTGAGTGAATGCACGAGAGGTGGTGTGTCCAAGAGGCACCGGAGCAAGGAGCTCAGTTAAGAGGCTCTGTTTTGTTAAAATACAGCATATTCATTGTGGAAAAATTATTTAAAAGGAAGCCAGGAAATAAGAGAGCCTCAGGTGCATTGATGAAGTTGTTACATAGGAGAGAAAGAAGTCTAGAAAACTGATGGTTAGGCATTAAAGTTCACAGACCAATTATTGTGTATCACATTTATCACAGGTTCAGGGAAGTCAAAATATTCTATTTTCCTAAAGTTTAGAAAGACCTGCTGGTAGTTGGAAATGAGAATCCGTTTGGATTATCTGACCAGAGATAAGACTTCAATGGTGTTTCAATATCATGCACTACTTTACTGACTCTACAAAAGGGAATTACAATTAATTGGATTATGCTGGTCTCCACATGCTGATTGTAAGAAAAGAAAGTATGAAAGTGTAACTATTGCTAACAGGTCATATCTATCATCAACCAGGGGATTTGCTTTTTTACTTACCAATAAGATTAATTTCTTCTTTATAATCTTTCAATATAATCGTTTTAATTATAGAGTTTAGAAAATTCAAAGGAAAAAGCAAACCTACTTTCAATGTATTATTAATAATTGGCCTCATTTTTTTTTCATCTTTATGATGGGGAAAAAGTAAATGGATGGCTTGTTTATTGTTTTTTAGAAGATTTCACTTATCCAAGATCCCTTTGTAGACTTTCCCAATTTTGGTTTAATTGAAAAATATTTTATATTGCATATCTGTAAAGTGTTAAGCCCAAGCTATGTTTCTGGGATACACAAAGATGTGGTCTCTATTTTCAGGGAACCTAATGTCTAAAAAAGGACTTAGGTCTGCGAACCCCAAACATTATATGGCTAAGTGGAGTGTTAGATTAAACTACTAGGTAACATAATATAGTTGAGCACTTCCCTGGCCCTATTGTGAGTGCTTCACATGTATTAATTCATTTTATCCTCACACCAACATATGCTATAGGAACTATTATTTTAGTGATTGGAAAGTGAAGGTCCAGAGATTAAACAACTTGGCCACGTTCACTCACATATTTTTTTTCTTTTAAAGATTTTATTTATTTATTTGTCAGAGAGAGCGAGCACAGGCAGACAGAGTGGCAGGCAGAGGCAGAGGGAGAAGCAGGCTCCCTGCTGAGCAAGGAGCCCGATGTGGGACTCGATCCCAGGACGCTGGGATCATGACCTGAGCCGAAGGCAGCTGCTTAACCAACTGAGCCACCCAGGCGTCCCGTTCACTCGCATATTTAGCTAGAGTCCAGTCCATCTGACTCCAAGCCTGAAACCTCAGTCAATCTGTCATCACAGAATATGGACTGGTTCATTCTGACTGAGGTGGCAGGGGGAATTTCTCCAAGGCTATGACAGCAAGGGAGTCATAGAATGTTGATGACCGAGGTGGGGAAAAAGCATGTTGTAGGCAAGGGTTCTACAAGTGTGATCCCAGGACTAGCCATTTCAATATCACATTGGACATTATTAGAAATGCAAATTATCACATTACACCCCAGACTTACTGAATCAGAATTTCTGGGATGCAGCTGGCCCTCTGTGATTTAACAAGTCTTTCAGGTGATTCTGATGCATGCTAATGTCTCAGAGCTAATGTTCTAGCAAACAGAGATGATATGGATAAAAGTTGGATTATTGGCAAGCAGCCTCTTGATGGGTAGTACAAGGGTGGGTTTTGAAATGTGAGAACTCAGCTTGGAAGTTGGTGGAATCCCTTAACTACCAGGCTGAGTGATTAAATGTTTAAACGTTCTCCCCTAGACAAGAGAGAACCGCCAAAATTTGAATGGAGAATCATTCAGAGGATAGTTTATGGAGATGAGTCTTTTGGGAATATAATGACACATTTGAGAGGCGAGAAAGTAGGAAGATGCAAATTAGTTATGAACTTATTATAGTAGTCCAAGGCGTCAGGAAGGCCAGAACTAAGTGGTGTTTGTAGAAATGAAAAAAGAGGCTATGTGAGACCTTGAAATTTAATAAAGTAGTGGCGATAAAAGGAAAGGAGAATCAAGTACAACTCATTTCTAGCTACAAGGGTGTTGATGTGCTGATGCAGTTGTCTTATGTCAGACCTGAGCAAGAGTAGCTAGGGTTTTTTTCATTCATCCAATTTGTTCTTAGCAATAAGATACCTGGGAGTTTGGTTTGGGTATGCTCTTGACATTTTCATGTGACACTGTCCGGTAGACATTCGAATATTTGACTACGAGCTTAGTAAAGGGAGAGCAAAATTGGATAGGTCAATTTGAGAATTAACCAATAGAAGTAAAAGTTTAATAATAGCAACAATGATGACAAAAGCCATGACCCCAGCACCTGTCATGTCCTGCTAATCACTGTGACAGGCAGTTTGGTTTGCTTTGTTTTTTTAAGATTTTATTTATTTTTTTATTTGAGACAGAGACTGACAGGAGAGAGAATGAACGGGGAGGGGGGAGCAGGGAGCCTGATGTGGCGAGAGGGGATCCTAAGACAGGGAGAGGGGAGCCTGAGCTGGGCTCAATCCTGGGACTCCAGGATCGTGACCTGAGCCGAAGGCAGAGGCTCAGGGTACCTGAGCCACCCAGGTGTCTTACGACAGGCAGTTTGAACACATGATCTTATTTACCTTCCATAGCAACAAAGCAGAGAAGTATTATCCATACTTAACATGTAAAGATCTAAGGACCAGAGAATTTAAATAATTTGCTCACGTTCACACAGGAAGTTAATGCCACAGCTGCTTCTAACACTGTTGCCTCAGTCATAGAATATTTTGCAAGACTACCTAAAATAATAAGGGAGGAACATGGTCACATAGAAATAGAAAGAGCAAGAAGTGAAGAGTGTCATTCAAATTTATATCCTGGGAGTGAGAATATAATTATTTTTACACAAGGTTATAAACAAACAGCTCTACACTATGATGTGAAAGAAATATCCAACCAACAACATGGGTTCCTGTGTTAATGGTTGATCTCCAATGATCAGCATCTATACAAATCAGCACGTTTGACAAGGCAAAGTCTACTGCAGTTTTGTCTGTAGAGGAGTGGCAGTAGTTTTAGGTCTACTGAATAAGTCATACTCTGTGATTCAGGCCACCTCTGCTGAAGAACACCTATTAATGCAAACGCAGTGCTCTTTGATGTGTTCCTGGTTAGTAACAGACTATGGCATAAACTTTATAGGGTAAAATCCATGTAAAATTGAGAGGAATGAAACACATGGAATGATAGGTGTTTTCCACGTTCAGTAGTTGTATCTCTACAAACAACAAGTCAATAGTTTGTAATCAAATTGGGAACTTGTTTGGTCAAGTACAGATAAACTGTCAGATTTATAACTCTCCATCTTAGTCTAAAATATTTAGGAGAACAGTACTAAATGATGAATGTTGGTTAAAGACATACGATGGTTTTAGGAACATTATCTTCTTAAAATCTAGGTTACATTTCCTTTAATGAACAGAGCTATTTTTAGTAATAAAACAGCCATACGTTATAAGGCGCTTGAATAAATTTCCACAATACATATAATTTGCAGATTGTATTTATATACTGAACACACTTTTGTCATGTATTTTAAAGACTAGGATTTCTTGGGGCTCCTGGGTGGTTCAGAGTTAAAAAAGAGTTAAACATTCAACTCTTGATTTAGGCTCAGGTCATGATCTCAGGGTCCTGAGATGGAGACCCTAGTTGGGCTCTTTGTTCAGTGGGGAGTCTGCTTGAGATTCTCTCCTTCTCTCTCTCCCCCTCCCCCTGCTTGCATGCCCTGTCTCTCTAAAATAAATTTTAAAAATCTTAAAAAAAAATACTAAGATTTATTTTTCCATTCATTCAAGGACTCTATAATACAGCACTTAATCTTAACTTTTCACTTCACTAAGACCCTGATCATCTGTTTCCCTTAAACTGGTGTACTTGCTATTCTCAAGGAAGAATTGCACACTATAATCTCTCTACTTTGGTTCTTGCTCCTTCTTGACCAACTTTAAAACTGATTCTTTCCTCCTACCCCATCCTACCAATTCTTTAAAGTCCAAAGGAAGCCTTCACATCTTCAGAAATCTTGCCTAGAGCCATCCACTTTTCCTTGATCTCACTCTGCTTTGAAAAGCTGAGTATTTATTGCCTCTAACTCTAGTTTGGGGATTAAGCATTGACAATCACGGCATTCTTGCACCGTGTCCTCCTGCCCTCTGCTCTCTTGCAGATACCTCCTATTGGCTCAATCTAGTTGGAAGCCTTTTGGCAGGGGGACCTTGGCAATGAATGTGTACAGGTCAGATCCTGGGTACTAAACAAGATAGTGAAGACGGGAGAACAGATGGGGGCAGAGGGAAGGGAGGAGAAAATAATGAGCATATCAATCCAATCTAATGGATCTGTCTAATGATCTGTCACTTGAAACATGGAAGTCCTACTGCCCAGAGAAATATTTCAGAATCTCAAAATTGTATAACTTGGTTTTGTAAAAACTTTATGGGTGGGGACAAAATCTTTTGTGTAAGGACATCCCTAACATCCTTAATCCCATAGAGAAACACATGTACATGCACTTATTTCAATGTATAATTATTGACATAAACACAGCTGCTCTCTATGTTAAAGGAACATTAAGCTCACAAAAGCATGGAAATTCCTACTTAGAGTGCCTACTCCATCCTTAACATGCCTTGTTGTGCCCAGATGCTACATGTATTTTTATACCATTTAAAAGGTTGATGTACAAAAGCAAAAAGGTGGTAGAAAAATTAACTGGAGAAAGAACCAAGCCATACAGAATTGTCCTATTCTTACATTTTACTATGCTCTAATCTCCATAATGCCTAGGCACAATAAAACAAATTAAGAATTAAGGAAGAGATAATTGGTGGATTTTTGGATTTGGGGGCAGGGAAGCTACACATGTGAAGATACACAAAACACGTAAAGCCAAAACAGAAGAATGCTGAAATTGTGTAGTTTATGTTAAACTTAAAATAAATAGAGATTTACACTTCCCTTTAGATCCAGAAATACACGAAAAGTTGCAAGGCAGCCCACAACAAAGCAATTGACAAGAAAGATAGCATCTGCTTTTCTGTCTATTCAAGCTGAAGTTTTTTCATACTAAATGCAAGCAATGCTTCCCAAGTTAACATAATTAACTCATGACAATCCTGAAACATCATAATATAAGATACAGATGGAAATTCAAAGCTTTAAAAATGTCAGCTAACTGCATCAGGATTATCCCTTTTTTTAAAGTGAACAAACCATAATGCTAATTAAAACAGGTGTTTTTATTTCAAACCCCTTTGCATGTTATGAAATTTCAACCAGGGTTATTTATTTATTAGTCTGCTGTGAAACATACATCTTAGAAGACGGGGATCTGTGATAACAACAAAGTAAAAAAGATAAAAAGGATGACACTCAGCATTGCTTTCTGACACAATCGTGGACCAGTCCTTCAATTAGTTAGTAATTTCTGTGTGACTACTTGACAGAATTTACTAATTGTTCATCTTCCACTAACTATTGCTTTACATAATTAATTATATTCAAATAAAAACAACAAAGACACGTGGGCCAGTTGCCCTTTTGAGAATTTTTTTTTTCACAAACTGGTTCTGCTTACTGACAATATTTCCAGTATGAAAAGATATTAATCTCACAAGAGAAAACATTGAAGTCTTAGCACGCTCTTTCACCTTGCTTACAGAACGCGAACCCAGCCCCCCCAACCCTCTACCACCAAGGACACGACAACAAAAAAAAACCCTAAAGCTACAGACTGCTTTGCACAAATTTATCCTTGAAGCAATTCCTAACAGCCGAACTCCTTTGAGTTGGGATCTTTCATATTAATTTAGCATTGCATAAAATTCAGAGTAACCCGTCCAGAGGTCAAGCATCATTCATCATTAGTTGAAGTGACATTTTCAACCCTTTATGCTGCAGCTGCTAAGTTGGGGGGAAAAGGTATTCTTTGGGAGGAAAAAAACAAGGCACAGAACACAATCCTTGCTCTATCCACAGAAGAGAAAACAAGGTGCCTCTATGTCAGCATGATAATATGCTTAAATTTGGTGATGTCATTTTTCCCTAACCCCAGAGTCACTAAGCACATGGCAGCTGCATTCCTCCACTTAGGAGTTCTAGTGGAGATCAGTATTAACCATTTTAGATGTAAATGAAGTCCTTTAGTGGGGTGGAGAACATAGCTTTGTGAGTTGAAATGATGATTTATATCCGAATCCTATCTTGTTTTTGAGAAATTGCAACTTGTTAACAAGGCTGTCCTTGTTCCTGTGGCATCCTCTGTGCATAAAAAATTCTGGGAAGCTGAGTGTGATCACTTTTGAAATTGCAAAACAGCATTCCAGGGCTGTGCAGCGAAAGCACTGGCCAAATTAGGACCTATGAAGCTTTGTAGTTCACAGGGAAAGATCACTCTTTCTTTCTTCTGTGGGATGCCTTCCTTTCTCTGAAACATTAAGGTCCAGACAGGAAACGGGAGTAATTAAAATGAAAAAGCAATCAGAAAAAAATAGATAGCTGCTATTTAACTGACGTAATTCACAGGACTTTTGATAACGCATACATGTTTGCAAAATTATGAGACTTCTCGTGGTTCTAAAATATCAGAATATCTGCTCCAGGAAGCAAAGTTTCTCTGGCAAATATTCCCAGTCCAAAGACAAGTATTATGATAAAAACCAATAAAAGAAGTAAAATCTGGAGGTTTCTGCTAAGGCTCTAGTGATTCTTTGACTCTGCCCCTCATGGTAGACTTTTGAAAACACAGTAGAATTTAAAAAAAAAAAAAAAGACATAGTAGAATTTTGGTGTTAATTCTCTTCCCCAGTTAGAGCAGTGTGACTGAAAGATATCTGTAGTAATTGCTTATGATGGGTAAGAAAACCATTTTCCAAATGTTGCGAAAATCAAAACTAAAAATGACTGACATTTCAGTGGGGAGAAGAAAGTAATTGCAAGGAATCCTCGCATTGATGGCTTATATTTGAATTATGTATGTAGTTATAATTCTGTTGCATTATGTCAAAATTCATATAATTTAGTATTTTCATCTGAAATAACTTTCCTACTATTATTTAACCTTCTCATCCACTATGTTTGGCCAAGATCACACCTGTTCAAAAGAGGCGAGTGGAGTAAATAATGGTATATGAATGAGGCAGGTGAGATCATAGGTCCTTTGGATCCTTACACATGTGGTCAGAGCCGGCAGTGGTCCAATTTTTAGACTTGACCCTGAGGGAAATGTACACCTTTTACTTACATCAAAACCATATGGGATTTCTGGCATTGAAAACTTCTTTACAAAGTAGGCTTTAAGTTTGGATATGGATGTCTTATACACAAGCTAAGCAAAAGTAGAGGCTGTCCCTACACAGTGGTCCAAGAACTTTGCAAATTCTAAATACCTTTCCCATTTCACTGTTAACTAATTACCTGATACGGGCTAATCTGAGTAGCACACAAAGATCGAATTGGGTGTTAAAGAGGTAATTATCTTGATAGTTTAAGAAATTATTTTTACTAAGCCAACTGAAGCAAAATATAATAAGAATTGTGTTTATATTATGCATGACAGATAAAACACTCTCACAGTCAGTATCTCATTTAATAATCACAACAATCTGGGAAAAAGTTATTAGCTGGCATTCCTTGCCTTTTAGAGGACAGTCAATGGAAGTTCAGTGAGATAATGACAAGAACCTTATAAATAGGGGCACCAGAATTTGAACCAATTCTGAGTCAAATACCCTTTTTCTTGCACCATTATAGCATCATTGCTCCTATTTAAATCAGCTTTCCATTTTAATTGTCATGCTGTATCTAGGTTGAATTATCAAGGAAGCATCCAGGGATAAAAATAGTAACATCATTCAAATTCAAAGCACAAGTATTTTGAAAGACACTGATGAATGATTTTAAGGTAGGTCTCAGTAACCTCCCTGAAGTCCATCAGTTTCAGCGTCCTTACAAGTTAAATGCCCTGAATCTGCCTCATAGCAGTAGATGATGGCATAACTGTTATTTCGGGATCATTTATCATTTTCTTCCTCAGGAACAGCCCTATTTCCAACCCTCGATTCCAAACACCTTAACACTTCTTGGAGTGCCTGGTTTCTGTGCAGTCGGGGAAGTTTTATATTCTTCCCTCAGGACTACTTCCTTACCTGGATGTACAGCTGAAAATGCAAATTAGATGCCAGTCCTACTGGAAGAGAATGCCAAATGGAAAATGCTTTTCGTGGGAGAGCCCAGCTTTGGAGTGAAGGTGGAAAGAGAAGCAAGGAGACAGGTCAGAACTCCTACTCCAGATCATGGTTCTGTTTCTTAATCTCTTAGTTTTGGTTGCTGGCTTGTTACAAGCATTTATTAAAGAAAATGTATCCAGAAACCATATACAAAACTGCAAAATATTAGGCTCTCAAGGCATTACCATTGGTCCAAATTTTTCCTCACCAGAATAGAGATGCTCAAGAGGGTAGAACATTTAGGAGAAAGCACAGAGGAAGAACTTCCAGGATGTTCCATGTATTTGAGAATTAAAGTCATCTGAATGTCACTATGCAGTTGCAGCAAATTCAATTATGTATCTTTTCATTTTCATAGGAGCCTATAACCTTTATGTATTGAATGAATTGCATCGTGGTCTTCAGGATCACATTCTGGAGCCTCGTCTGGATGGATTTGTTAGGGACCATCTCAGTTGCTACCTGGATGCAATACTTTCTCTGAAAAGGCATTTTGTATAAATAAATTCATATTGTCAAAATGCTAATGATCCAAATTTTGAATTTTGTAACCCCATGATGTTTAACTGAGTTAGCACGGGAGATAGATAGAGATTGGAAAGCTGAGCAGAGAGCGCTGTCAATGATAGCTGTGACCACTCTCCTGCTTCAGATGTTTGAAGAACAGAGGAGACGCACACTCGTAGCCACATCTGTCCACACAATTCCATTCCCAATTTTCTTGCAAGTGTCCATGATGCAAGACCTTGGAAAATTCCAATCCTACATTCCAAGCTGAATTTTCAGTTAAGGGAACAAAAATGAGGAACAACGGGGCTCAAAAGGGTTGGTCTTTCCAACTGCTGGAATACAACACTGCATTTGAAACTATCTGTGGCTATCTTCAGCCTAACCTTGAACGTCAAACCTTATAAGCAATGTAACCACTGCTTTGAGAGATTATTTTGCAGTCTAATGGATCTCACTGTCAGGAAATGGGTTTTGATAATCAGCCAAAATCAAGCTTTTCAGAAACAAGTTTTATTTGCACATTTCCCTCCTTTAATATTTATGGCTAATGTAGATATTTCATTTATGGGCTTCTTTTTCAAAACTTTAAATTGGTAGATGCGGAAGGGAAGAAGACAAGTTTATTCTTTTTCTTTCAGAATTTTTTCCTTCTTATCTGCAGCAAACTCAACTGCTAATACGGATGACTACTTCTCCGCTGAGAACGTGATAAATCTTTACAAGGAGAAGCAGCACAGATAGGTGGGAATATTTGAACAGTACCTTTGCAAGAGCTGCTCCTGGAAGTTTACCAAACAAACTAAATCTGTAAGAAGGCTACTTCAACTTCAACAGCTTTAAGATTCTTTGTATTACCATCATTCATTGGTAACTGGGGAGTTTTTACAGCCTTTCAAATCCTAGAGTCCTTTCAATCATAAGATGCCTTAAAGGGACAGAAGGCCTTAAAATGTGCTCCCGATCTCCCTAGTTGAACAAGATTCATAGACAGAGGGGGGAAAAGTCAAACAACAATACAAAAAGCATTAATGCAAAAAACAGTGGGGTCTCTCCCTAATTTGACTTTCTCTACAGGTGGCCTGCAGCTGCGTGCAAACAGGTTACCCCCACCGCCTTCCCATGAGCATGACAACAAAGTGCTATCTGTATTCACAAGAATACATTTAGTGGCAAAGACTGATTCAGGTCTAAAAATAAGAAGAAAGCATTTTTCCTGCATAGCCTGAGGTGACTCTGTGTACCAGCAGAAGACAGTAGCACTCTTGTCTCCCTGGCTGTGCCTGAACATAAAGGAATCAGAAACCTATTTCACATGACTCAAGGAGGCCCAGGGCCAGCAAGGAGTTGATTCATTCTATTTACATCCGTGTGAGTGCCATTGACTACATAAGGCAGCTGGGGAGGTAAAATCAATAAGAAATTTTCTGTTTTCAATTGACTTCCAGGTGAAAAAAAAATTTATATATATATATATAAAATTGATATGCCTTTTAAAATAAGTATTCTGTCAAGCTAGCCAAAATGATGCTGATAGGTGAAATTAGGGAATGCCTATTTGGTTTGGCTTAAAAATAATTGATCAGATTGCCTTTAATAATCTCATTTAAGAAGAGACATACACCCTGCCCACATGGTTACTTAGCGGTAAAAACAAGTGGAAGGAAAACCAGAAAAATGCTTACATTGGATGGATAACCTTCCTAAATTCAATTTATAATTTGTGTATTAATATTTATTTGTTTATTTATTTATTTTTAAAAGATTTATATATTTATTTTAGGGAGAGAAATGAGAGAGAGCAGGGGTGAGGCAGAGGGAGAGAGAATCTCAAGCTGACTTTACACTGAGTGTGGAGCTGAGGCAGAGTTCCCTCTCACCACCCTGAGATCATGATCTGAGCTGAAATCAAGAGTGGGACGCTTAACCCATTGAGCCATCTAGGTGCCCCTAATTTGTGGTCTAATATTTAAGTAATATATTTTGAAATGACTTTCTGATAACATCACTTCTTGTAATTAACATTTACATGTGAGAAAGTTCAGCTTATTTCTGGGGAATTTCTTCCCTCCCTCCCTCCTTCCTTCCTTCCCGCCTTCCTTACATTTCTGCTCTTATCTCTAAAGCATGTATTCATATTTTTTCTTTCATGGAATTCCTTTCCCATTCATCAGGCTGATTTAGGGGCAAATCAGTAAGGGGTGCTCTCCCTACACTCACTTACACTGCCAAAAAATTTAAAAAAAATCTGCCCCTCCTGTCTTCATTGGAACACAGTTCTACTTCCATTCCCACAGCCAGGCAGATCTGCCCTGAGATATGTTTAATCCCTACTGACCTAAGAAGTGTGAATCTCAACTCTCCTTCTAAGTATAGGTCTTATGAATAATATATTTGTTGAATCGTTATACTCTAGAACTGTCTTCTTTTTAAACTTTTTTATAGCGGCATTTTCCTATCCTGTTAGCAAACCATACAATATTACTTTTGTAATGTGTACATGACAACCATTTGCAAAAACTTTTCTCTACTTTGGATATCCAGATGGTTCCAATTTCTTTCCTTATTTTTCTTTAAACCTCCACCTATATTGTTTTATGAAGATGTATTATTTTTGAATACCTCATAACAACATAGTTTTGCTGATGCATGCCAAAAAAAAAAAAAAGACTAGCTGATTTGCCTTTAGAATTCAATAACGAGGAAGAGAAGAATGGATTTAATAATGATTAATGAATGCCTTACTGTTTTATGTTATATGAAAAAAAAGAAAAAGAAAACCTGAAAAATACATCTTGTAAAGGGGTAGGATAAAGTATCCAGTAGTCAATGTTCATTGCTAAGTGAAGGCACATAAATGAGACTGGAGTAAGATTAACAAATCGTTCCCAAGAAAGTCACAAACAATTGAGTGGATATACAAAAGAAAAAAATCCAGGCAAGCTATATACTACTTTTCTTATTTTAAGTGAGACACACTTAATAGAATGCTGCTTGAAATAAGGCTTTTAAGAATTAGGAGGGAAAACTTCAAATCCTAATCATAAAAAATTTTCAATACCAGAGGAAATAAAAATGTTCAATTATAGTCTCATGATTGGGATATGAAAGACAAATGGTTTACTGAGGAAAATTGAGAGTCTCCAACACACTTTGACAGAATAATCACAGAGTGCAGGTTTTAAATGGTCAAGCTTATGGTAAGGCTGCCTCCTCCCTCTTGTGTTTGCAACTAGTGACATTTGCTTGATTTCCGACTGATGCAAATTTTTAAAGTGTGTGAATACTAACTGGATCAGAGAAAACAGCATTTAGTTTTTAAGTTTCTTCTATTGCCTTTGACTACTTATCTTGTCTCCTCTAACTTCCCCAGCAAGAAACCTTCCAAAATTAAGAAAAGTAAAGCTTTTGAAGAGACACGAGTACAGGCTGTCAACAAAACATTATAAACACATGAAATCAAAACATATATAGAGACCACCACATTGTAAAATAAATATTAAAGTTATAAGGAGAAATTGAATCGAGTTTGAAGAATAAGTCAAGTAAGTTGTTGAAGTCCCTCCCAACTCCAATTCTGTTACTCAAACCTGAGAATACTAATCCAGGGATTTTCATGGCCACTAATATTCTCCAGCCAAACTTTCAGAACTATTGTGTATTAGTATTGGGATGGGCAAACCATGGCCCATGGGCCAAATTTACCTTATGGCATAGGTCACTTACTTTAGAAATAGGTCATGTTTTTAATATGACCTGTTTCAAGATATGCCATTCATATAGGTGATATTTCTTAAAATACTATTTTAGCTGCATTTCCTGAATTCTCAAAAAGTTAACACTTTGGAATAAAAAGGAATATAAGATAATAAAAAATAAATGTAGATCTATACAGGTGAATCTTTTACCCAAGATCACTTGTCAATTTGCCAAGAGCATCAAAAATATTGCATTAGTTGGCACAATTTACCTAACTACTCACAAACACTTTAAAGGTACTTCTTCTAGCAGTTGGTTTAATCTACTTTATAGGACTCTAAGCTCCTTCAAGACGGTGGGCAATTTCAGACAGTCGTTAAATGAGATGAGGTTTATAAGAGCAATGTAAAGCAGTGAAAAACTGTGTAAAGTGGTAGTTGTGATTGTGATCCTAGTGGTAGGATCTGGTGTTTAATAAATATTTTTTGGATAGATTAAATGTTGGCTCCATTCTAAACCATGATTTTTAAGAGTTTTAACTGCTAAAAAGAATATCATGCTGATAAAATGTCTATTACGAATATGAAAGTCTACTGAGTAACATGGAATATGAATACTCTTCTGGTTATGCAATGCTTGGAATTCCAAGTAGGAGTTTTACTCATGGAAGAAATACAGTATGTGGCCCTGTGACTAAAAGATAATAGGAACTATTGAAGATGGAGATTTTTCCACTTGGTCCTGGGCACGGAATCAAAATCTAAGTTTAACTCGGTGATATTTAAAAATGCATAACATGCAAAAGTCTGCAATCATTCTGTTTCTCAGCTAGTGAAAATAGAAGTCTACAGCATAGTATGTGTCAATTTTGAAAATATAGCCAAATCAGGCCGACAAGAAAAATCTTAGTAAATAACTTTATCCATGTGTTTAGTACCATCCATGACTCTATGCCAAATTCACTTCAAGTTCCCTTCTTCAGCAACTTCTTTTATAACATGTGCCTGCAGCTATTAACTATCTGAAGTGTTGATGAGGATAGGAAAGAAATGACTTTCATGGTTATGTTTTAGGGGGACATTTGGAATTCAACACTATGTGAGAGGACCAGCATCAGCTTGAAATAATCTGCTAAGAAAAACACCTGAATTCTAAGCAAACAGTTTAGCCACTTAAAAAATCATTGAGGCAGATACACATGATAGGAAATAGCAAAATTTAAAAAAAAATCAGAGAAAAATGACCCATGTCTACCAGAGGCAATGGAAAGAACCTAAAATAGGGTAGACTGAAAATATATCATGAATTCTGTATGAAAATATCAGATATTTTATTTTGGATAGAAAATATCTTCTGGTCTCTAAGGTATATTTTTCTGGTTAGGTAATGATGCCTTCCTTTCATTTCTTTATTATTTATTGTTTCTGACTGACAATTTTTAAGTTGTATTTTTGCTACGACAAAGGTCATTTTTTGCCCTCCTAAATAGGAAATATTCAAGTGGCCCATGCTCAAATTTATTTTTGAAAGAAATGTGCATTAATAGGAACTTACAGGTGTGCACGTTTCTCAAAGTATGCTGTTCTCTGCTGATAGAAAAATTACATAGGCTATCATCTATGAGCAGCAACACCACTATTCATATATCCATGTTTATTAAATGGTTTGTTGCTGTTCTTCCAAGTGGAAGCATTCTGTGAAACACAAGTACATATTTTTCTTAATAGCTAACAATTCTTCCAGAACACATTGCTTATGTTCCTGTTTGCTGCTGTTTTGTTTTAAAGCAAGTGAGTAGATCTCTTTCTCTTGAAGACTCTCAAGTTTGCTTTTCAACAGCGAGAAATATACCCCTACCTGTCTTACATTTCTTAAGAGTCCTGTCTTCCATAGGCTGGTCGTACACTTTCTATCCTCAACAAAAATACACTAAAACTTCTTTTCAAAGGGTGGAGTGTTCATTGCTGTGCAGAAGATACAGAGAGTGATAAAAGAGACCTACAGGATGTGGGCCAATCTGATTGGATGGCTAATCCAACCCAGTTCCTACTCTCTTTCCCCACAGCCACCTTCCAGCTACTGGTGGCTGTGTAACAAAGCACAGTGGCCTAGAAATTTTAACATGTGTATTTCACTTACTACAATCAAATCTTTACATTCCTCCAGAGTTAAAGAAGACCTTGAAAGTCTTTACCTTTGTGCACTCTGCTGCCCACTTTATATACTACTTTTGATCAAGATTTTATCCCTACTTAGATTTTTGCTTTACACTCCACAAATTTCTCTTTGCTTGATACAGTTTCTTTAGATTTGCCCATGAGTTTAGGTGTTCTTTGCTAAACCTTTCTTGCATTTCAGATATTTGCTCTGGGATAACTTAACTTTTCTCCTCGATTTCATCCTTATAAAATCTTTTCTAGAGATTCTATTGATATTAAACTCTCATATTTGTTTGTTTGAGAATAGGAGGCATTTGTTTTGTTTTTGCCATAGATCTTTAAAAACGGATAAGCACTCTTAGTTTGAATGTTATTTTCTCATGGATGTAAATGCTACTTACTTATCAAATGTCTTTCTCCACCTTTCTGTGTTAATTTTGTGCCATTTTTTAAATTGTATACCTTTTGATTTTAAAGTCTCTCTTTCTCTCAAATTACATTTGAGAAGGGAATGATAGGAGGGAATTATTGGGCTGATTAAATGCTCCTTCTTGTCAACCTGGTGACTAATATTTTAAGGGATCACTATGCTGGGTGGTTCCCTCCTGTTGTCTTCTAGAAAGGCCGTATCAGAGCATTTCCTTATAAGCTGGATTAAAAGTAGACTTTTTACCTATATCTGCACCTGTATTAAGATCTTAGGCTTGGGGCATCTGGGTGGCTCAGTGGTTTAAAGCCTCTGCCTTCGGCTCGGGTCATGATCCCAGGGTCCTGGGACTGAGCCCCTCGTCGGGCTCTCTGCTCAGCAGGGAGACTGCGTCCCTTCCTCTCTCTCTGCCTGCCTCTCTGCCTACCTGTAAAATAAATAAATAAAATCTTTAAAAAAAAAGATCCATAGGCTTATATGTGTTATATATAAAATATACACCATAAATTAGAATTTTGACATAATCTTAGAAAAGAATGACAATTTTATACTTGTATCTCTTTACTATCATATTTTTTATTTAAACAAATTAACAGTGATAATAAGATAAGAGAAGCCATGGATTCTGCCATGTTTTCTGAATTGTAAATTAATTCTCAAAAATTCTTCTCCATTTCATATATTTATGTTTTCAGTATGGTTTAAAGATGTGTATCACTGTAGGGAGAAGGTAGTGGCTGGAGGGAGGGGTGGGGAGAGGATAAGAAAAGGAGAGGTCAGGTTAAATTAGTGAGAAATAAAATTATAGTCAACTTTGAGATCATTTCAAATAGCATCCTTATGTATTATTAAAGATAATAAATGGTTGTTAGTAGAATTCCTTAGAGGATCTGAATTAATGCTTAGTTATGAGGGTTTTATAGTTAGAATACACAACTTTTGTGAAGACAAACAGATACCTCTAAAAATAATTAAGAATGCGTAAAAATGTTCCTAGAATTTTGAATGTATTTTCTCTGAAGACTTTTTGCATAACAAACAGGTAAACAACCCATTCTATTTCAAGTATCTATGAATCATTAATTAGTGCAACCTAAATTATTTGGAAGGAGGATACAGAATATTCTAAAGCACTGACTTAATGATTCTAAATGAAAATAACAGTTTTGGGTAAGGGTTAACACAAATGCTAGTTTCTGTGTAAGTAATTTATTTTCAGAAGTAATCATTTTAGATATTTGGGTACATTTAGAAATAGTGGGTTTTATTCAAATAATTATTGTGCCTCTCTTCCAAATGATCTGATTCTCTCAACCCCATTTCTCTGGGGTTGTTATGATGTGATTTGAAAGTTTTAGCATTCTTCAAACTGTAAAAAACTAAAATAACAACAACAACAACAACAACCCTTGCTTGTTTCTAACTTCGGTAGAAAGTTCTGTTTCACACAGGAAATGACAATATAGATTGAAAAGGCTCTGCTCAGATATCGCAATCTACATGCTTCTCTTCTTATTGACTCAAGTTAAAAATTTCATTTTAATGTGCCTTAGACCATAGCGTTTTTCTTTAGCAAACCATATTTCCATTCTAGGGACTGTGCTTTAATTCCTGGTACAACCTAGATGCCATATAATCCTGGAGAGTAGAGTCAATGCGACCTCTTCCTTTGGCACACAGTAGGCTTAGGCAAAAATTGAGATCATCTCTCTTATTAAAGAAAATCAGAATGTTATCTTCACCTTAAATATCTTTCTATAAATAAAAAATAATGCTTGAAATCCCCAAATTAAGATTCAATCTTTGTTTAAGAGATAAAACTTGGTTAGAGTAGAAATTCCCCTGGAAAAGACAATGTTTTTAACGATTCTTTATATCTCAATATTTGTGAGCATCACATACTTTCTTGAGAGTGGGTTTTAGTTAAATTTTTTTAAAGATTTTATTTATTTATTTGATAGAAAGAGATCACAAGCAGGCAGAGAGGCAAGTGGAGAGAGTGGGAAGCAGTTTCCCTGCTGAGCAGAAAGCCAGATGTAGATCTGGATTCCAGGACCATGAGATCATGACCTGAGCCTAAGGCAGAGGCTTAACCCACTGAGCCACCCAGGCTCCCCAAGAGTAGGTTTTAGGAAAAAAAAAAAAAGACAAGAGTGTATGGGAAATACACATCTTAGAGGCTTTAGGAGAGGACATTGACAAGAAAGAACTACTGGGCAAAATGTTGAAGAAAATTTCTCCTTCATCACTTTCTTATCAAGGGCTGCTCCAATATTTATACACATACTCGTTCATTCTATTAGCTTTAATTTGGAATCTACTATGTTCCAGGCAGTTGTTGGCCTTTGGGTATAAAAATGAACACAGTATATTTTCTGGCTTTAGAAATCTTATTCTAGTGGAGGAGCTAGAAACCAACAACCAATAAATAGAGTGACAAATGTATAAGAGAAGACTGTAAGAGATTCCACTGGAGGATTATGTAAAATAGAGGGACTCTATTTATCGATAAACTATTTTTGGAGTTAGAATCTTTATTAATAAGAATATGAGAAGACATGTATTTAGTATAGTGTACATTGAACCCAGTCAACCATTGCTGGCCTGACATTACCAGCTCTAAGAATGCTTCACTACATTTCTTCTCTGAAGACCTGGTGCCAGCAAAGCTTCAAGTATTTTAATATCTGGTCAACTCAGCTGCTCTGACAGCAATTGATTTGCTGAATGTCAAATCTGTTCACTCTGGAATTTAATGGGTTTTAATAAGGTTGGGGATGGGATAAATCTAAATAATGTTTGAATAAGTATTTACCAATTTAACTTTTTATATTTTGGTTGAATAGAAAGCATTTATATCTCTAAATACAGATTTACATCATGGGCATGAAGGCAGCACCACTATTCATTTTATGGATTATAATATATCTTGACACAATCCAGGGAATTTGAAGGTAGACTCGACACTCCATCATTTGCTTGCACAGTTGTGTCTTTTCCTCAAACTGAACAACTTAAGCAGGGGGTGATTATATATGTTAACTTTGACGCTGCTGACATTTATCCCCTTATGTCATAACCTTAACATTATTTAAGCATATTTGTGGAAGGGTTTCCTGATTGTTCAAAGCACAACCTAGAAAGTGAAATGTATAGGCTCATAACATTTGTTCCATCAGCAATCAACGCAACAGCTTTTCTTCGAGAGGTGAATATTACATGTCATGCTCTATAGGGGAAAAAAGTAAGAACTGCTATGATATGATTTTTGATATTTTTTCCCTATTTTTCCTTTGTTGTAGAGGTTACATCAGAAATGAAATAGGCTGTGAATTTCTCTTTGTTCTTCATCAATCAAAGCTGATCAATTATAAGACCAGCAAAACTGGATCGCAACTCCAAGCTACATGGTCCTATTACACTCATATTATTACTAAAAGCCACATCTATATTCCAAACTGGGATACTATAACCCCTTTGTCATTTTCCAATAAAAAGACCATACCAAATAGGCCGAGCACACCGTAATTAGCAGCTGGCAGAGAAAGCTGTAAATCTGTATGAGTTCTGAACGATTTGCTTACATTGTTGCTTTGTTGACAAATGATGCTGTACATGTTAATGTTCCTGAAATGTCCCCATTGCACCTGACGTGCCAATAAATGCCAGCCAGCTGTATGAATTATGGAAATAAGATTTTTGTTTATGAAGGTATTCCAGACATTTATTTTACAGCATTCCTCTCGACAGATTTAATGTCTGGAGTTACATTGAGAAGATATTTGCTACCTGACATAATGGATAATGGAAACTTTAAAGGCTCTTTTTTCCTCCTTTTAACGATGAGATTAATATATACGCACATGCACACACATGCACACACACATACATATATATATATATATATCTTAACATTTACCTTCTGACTTCATAATTTCCTCTTAATTTTTAAACACCACACATTCTTGCTCAAGAGTTAAATAAGATACCGATTTCTAATTAAGACTATTAGGGGTGAAAATGTAGAATTATATACTAGTTTTAATTTCCACTCCAGTCATTCTTTTAGTGTGTACCTAAATAGCACAAAAATATTTTGTATGAATTATATTATTTTGCATTTGTTGGTCTATAAACTTTATTGTTGGTCTAAGAGAGTTTTAGTTGTGGGTATTTTATACATTCCAAGAGTTAGTACTCAAATAAATATCTTTATCTCAATATACCTTAAAATAATAAAGTCTGTGACTAGAATCCCACAAACTTTGCCTCATTGCCTGCTACACCTTTGAAACCCTTGGTTCAGATAAGAGATTTAATTAATATGGTATTATTAAAGAGCTCTCACATGAGATAAAAATTACCTGATCTTACAATAATCATAAAATAACTACTGGTTCTGAATCCTATAAACATAGCAATAAAATAAATTAAGTCATACTGATGTAAAAGCTTTTTATTCTCACAACAGAATGAAATTTATAATTCCCAGATGTGAATGCCAATCTTCTCAAGTTTTAATCTCCAAAACAGTTGTGTGATAGAAGCTCCCTATTGCCTTTGAATTATTCTACTTTTCCATAGGTCATAGGAGCCTAGAAGTATGATTTCTGGGCTCTAGTTATAATTTTGTTTTCTGCTTCAATGCTGAGGAATGGATCGAAATAGGACCTAAAACAGCTGATCATATGTGGCCAATAAGATATTGAATTTGATCGCTGAAATCCAAATAATTTGCCATATCACATGGCTCGTGATTTAGGAAAGAGGCCAATGAGTATTGGGGATTTGGCCCTCTCTGAGTGACTGGCTGCATGATTTTCTTTTTTTTTTTTAACCTGGGTTAAGTTGTTTGGTTGATTTTTACATATATATAGGCCAATGTACTTTTTCCACAGAAATGTTTGATATACTTTCCACATAGTCTTCAAGATCTTCCTGTTACCTAAAGTCTAGAATCACAGTAGGAAAAGGCAAGCAAAAAAAAAAAAAGCCTCTTTATGGAACTTTGAACAATGGCGCCTTAAGGATGATTAACATAAATAGGGAGGAGAGTCAAATCACCTTTGTGACCAAAGGCAATTCCCCTCAAATATTTCTTTCCCCACAAAAGAATCCAGATGGCAAAAATGATGCTTAAATAAATGCTGGCTATGGCTCAATTCTTCTGGTTCACATTGGCTACAATAGACACATTTGTATATTAACCATTTCACAGATTTTGTGCAAAGAGTAAGCTACATGTCCATAGGCTTATTGTGTTCAAAGAGTTAAGTCTCCAATTCTTGGCATGGCTGCTCTAGTCTGTATTTGCTCAAAGGAGGATTAAGGGTAATGTGTGGCAGAGGAACAATGTAAGGAGACCTGGACTATATCTCTCCTCAATATACCTGCACAACGGGAAGCACGGGGCTCCAGACCCCACTCTCCGTGTTCTCTCTCACGTGCATGGAATTCATTGAAACTAATGGGAAGGAAATTATAGTCGTCTCTCAGGTCTCCTAACTACAGGTTTCTGTGTGGATAAATTTAACTTGTCAAGGTTTCTTACAGAATGACACAACGAAAGTCAAATAGTCAACTAAGAATAGCAGAAAAATCTAAAAGTATTCAATTCCCCCATTTCGGTTAAATAAAACCAGATACATCATAGGCAAAGATCAGAGTTTGACTGGAGATTTTCCAAAATGATACTATAATTTTTTACTAGGTTGTGAAGTTAAACACACACCAAGTAATAAATATCTGGAAAAATAAAGGTAGTTCACATAATTATATCAGTCTAATTTTAAAAAATGAGTTACTTATTAAAAATTTTTTTTCATATATGATCCTAAGAAATACTAGGATTCACTTTAGGAAAAAAAAATTAGAAGAGGAAATTATTGAATGGTATTAGACTATCATTCAGAACGAGCATATCATCCCAGAAATATATAACAATAAATAACATTTGAAATGGACAGATGGACTGTGCTGCTTTATTTTGGTAAAGTGGTAAAAGGAAGTTTCTTCAAACACAAATCTTTTCCAAAATATTTACAAGACATTTTATCCCAGCAATATTTGCAGAATAATAATAAAAATAATAATAACCATTTACCTCATTTGCCTCTTATATCAGGACTTCATGAAGTAGGAAGTATTATTAACTTTTTGGTTTAGAGGAAGCGAGTCTTGACAAGTTTTCATCTATTCAAAGCTGTGCCGCTTTTACACAGCAAGGCTCAAATTTATCCCAAGGCACTGTGAATCCAGAACCCACGTTTTAAAGCACACATTATTTTGTGCCTAGAACTTAAACGTGCTGATTGTCACAATCTAATTTTGGGAGTTATTGAATGTATTTTGGAAACTTTATTGAAAACTGGAAAGCAAAGTCAAGTGGACTAGGGAAGAGGATCCTCTGAATGGAATAGAAGTTGGTGGGAAAGTCTGCAAATATAGTTAATAAAGTAATTGTACACAGTGAGGTGAATGTGGTGTACCAAAGGGTGACTTTTGGAAATTAAAAAAAAATATTTTATTAATTTATTTGACTGAGAGAGAGAGATCACAAGTAGGCAGAGAGGCAGGCAGAGAACAAGGGGGAAGCAGGCTCCCCGCTGAGCAGAAAGCCTGACTCAATCCCAGGACCCTGAGATCATGACCTGAGCCTTAACCCACTGAGCCACCCAGGTGCCCCTGGAAAATTATAAGAACATTTTTTTTCCCAGTTCCTGAATATACACAATATCCCAACCCCAGATAAGCATCACTAGAAGGACAAAGCCCTGGACTGGATGCCTAATTTTTATGAACAAATAGCTTGTCAGTATAACATATATTAAAAAATGAAAACTTATATTCCCCAGATGAGATTATCATCTGTAATAGGTACTATGTCAAGGGAGAGAAAAGACTTACGTATTATCTACCAAGAATTAATTTTTGAAATAACAACAATAATACTCACCAACTCGGGAAGAAAAAATGCCCCCTCTTCCAGAATTTTAGTGTCTCTGATTTCACCAGCTTCCAAAGCCCTCTGGACAAAGACCACATCTTATTCATCTTTATATTTTGTTGTCTTATTCCTGGGACATAATGACACTTCAATTTATGTTTGTTGAAAGGGTAGTGACTGCAGATTCAAGAAACCCACTCTAGACTTACGGAGAGAAAACTGAAGACATAGTGACTGAGAGCACATTGACTTTAGATTCCATCAGTCCCAGGTTCGTTCCTGGCTCTGTCACATATGAGCTGTGGCCCTTGCACAAATTAACCTCACTAAGCTTCAGCTTCCTTATCGGCACAACTGAGGTGATAATGTCCAACACTTTGTGTTCTGTGATTATTAGATAAAATAATATGTGTGAGGCATACCATGGCATGTGTTACATAATAAATGTTCAATAAATGTTAAGGCTATAGTGGTGGAGATAGTCACAAAACAAATACAGGAAATGACTCAAACTTGTCATCTTAGGATAGTAAGAGCAGTTGACTTCTGTAGGCAGTGGAGTGTACACAAAAGGGGTGGATTTCTTGGAACAGAAATAAGCTGCTCTATTATTCCAGTCATTAGTGACCGCTTGGGTGGAGATATATTTGTAAGCAATGAAAATCACCCTAGAAGGGTGATTAGAAATGATATGTTGAAAGACGGAAACTAAATGATAGAAATGTATGTTTGAGAATAATTTGAGTACAAGTGACATTTGAATTGCAAGTTCTCTGAGGAAGGAATGGGCAGAGAAAACGGCCCAGAGGTGGACTTTTTCAAGTCTAGGTCAATAGGTGAAATGAAGAGAAACCAGCAAAAGGGACCCTTAAGTCCTTTTTAAAGTCTTGACTCAGTGTCTTTAATCAGAAAGTAAGTAGAAAAGGCCATAGAAGATGACAGATGGTTGGGAAGGACAAACATGAATGTAACTCAAAGAGCTTAGAGAACTTATCCAAGCCAGGAAGCAGATGAATTAAATTCAGCCGGAAAGAGCAGGTTCTAGAATCATTTATTGCTCCACACAGTGTAGTTGGTTTGTGGGAGAATTTCTGATGGGGTGCCTAATCTAACTGGCTTGAAATCTGTATCATTCTCTTCTGCCCATAAAAGCAAACTGAGGTGCAATGGAATGTGACTTTTTATGGAAATCTTGACTTTTCTCCAATTTATTTAGAAAAGGTAAACTATTTGAAAACATAAGTACTTAGAGCAATTGAGATGGTTGCTCTAGAATGTCATAAACGGTAAAGAGCCAAATGGAGAGGCTGGCCAGTGGGTACTATTGGTGTCCCAGAGCATCTGCCCAAAGGGGACTTTAAAACATCACTTACAGCCTAATGAACAGGGAGAATTTATTTTACTAGAACTTGTCTTAGGAGGAGAATTACATATGGTTCTTTGATACACTATTTCAGAAGGAAGAGAGGATCTAAAATCATAAATGGTAATGCTTAAGTAAAAACAAGATATCATTCAATAGTCTTCTAAGGAGGGTGAGTAGAGTTGAAGGAAAGGCTTCTGATTTGTTGAATGGGGTTTGCAAGTGGAAGTGCTAACAATAGTAGACTTCTTTTTTGCTCTTCCATTATCCGATACTTGAGTTTGTCTCTAAAAATATGTTTAATAAATATTTATATCATTTTAATGAAGTGACAAATTGTTGGCTTGCGCTAGAGGTCAATAATAAGTCTGATCAGCATGCAAGGTTATTAGCCCACCAAGGGTGTTCGTATGTCTCCATTCAGTTCTGGTGGAGGGGCTGGCATTCCAGAAATTCATAAAAGGGAAGATGAAAGAAAGGGAAGTTTTATCCTTCATTTTGGGAAGGATAAAGTCAACTAAAGCAAAGAGGAAATTGAAAAAGGGTGCAGATCTTCCTCCACTTATGATGGGTTAACCCGTCTAAGACACCTAACCCGCCAAACATCATGGCTTAGCCTAGCCTAACTTAAACCTGCCCAGAACATTTGCATTAGCCTGCACTTTGGCCAACTCAACTAACACAAAGCCTATGTTATCATAACGGGCTGGATATCTCCTGTAGTTTATCGAATACTGTGCTTAAAGTAAAAAACAGTCTTATTTTATGGGTACAGAATGGTTTTAAGTGTATTGGTTTTTTAACCTCATGATTGCATAGCTGACTGGGAGTGGAGGCTCACTGCTGCTGCCCTACATCAAGAAAGAAAACACAGCACATTGCTAGCCTTAGAAAAGAACAAAATTCAAAAATCCAAGTACGGTCTCTACTAAATGCATATCGCTGTTGCTCCATTGTAAAGTCAAAAATTTGTAAGTGGAACCATAGACTGTAAGTTGGGACTGTCTGTAATATATTTGAGTTTTGTTTCAATTAATTCATTAGAAAGGAAAAGGTTTTTTCCAGGAGTATTGGAAGCAAGATCAAAACTAAGTGACACAAACTCTAGAAGTCCAGGGAGCTGGGTTCTAGATTATTTCCTTTAAAAACCATCTGAATTGAGTGTCTTGAAAGCACACCAAAAACAATAAAGACTGAAAAATAGGGAGCTCTAACACCACGAGAAGCAAAACCCCTCAGCGGTCAATAAAACAAAAATAGCCATAGCCTCAAACCATAAACAGTCATGGGTACTGTGAAATGCTGTGGCGTCTGTACCAAAATGAGGAGAGAATCTGAGCCAATACAAACTTCAGACATGGAAGAGGAAAGAGATTTCCTTAAAAGGGTCACAGTCTTGACAGTGATATCTGATTATTTGATTAGAATATCAGGCCATGAGAATGGGTGCATCCCGTGAGTAGGAAAACATACTAGTAATTTTATGCCACAGAAAGTCAAGGAAGGGGGCATAGAAGGCAAGACTGTTTTATTGTTTACTCCCCAGACATCTAGCTTGGGAAGGGCTTCAGACATGAAGCTGCATGAAGAAAGGATAAGAGAAACTGCTAGATTCCAATACACAGAGCTGTGTTGCTGCTGGCGATATAGATGATAGATATATAGGTAGGTAGGTAATAGATAGATGATAGATAGATGATAATGGTCCTATTCAGGGATTAGTTATCAGGAAAGATAAGTAGGGATTATAGAAGCACCATAAAATCATTGATTAGACAAGAATAAAAGGAAAGAAGAATATAAATCACAAGAAATCACAAGAGGAATTATTCAAGAATTCTGATAAATAGCTTCAAGAAATTATTTACATATAATGTATCAGAAAGAGCTTTTAAAAAGTGCTATAAATATTCAAAGCAAGTTGATAGAGCTCAGGAAATAAGTGCAATTCAAAAAACCTAACCAATGTCAAAGTAAAAGAAAAACAATATATATATGTGTTTGTGTGTGTGTATACATATATGTATATATAATATATATAATTATATATATAATATTATACAAAATGATATATATATATAATGATATTATACAAAATGAAAAGGAAAAGATTAAAGTACACCAATGAATAATTTTATATATATGGATAAAGGTGACTATAGTACAGAAGACAAGACACTTAAAGAAGATTAAAAGCAAGTGGAACAGAAGCAAAAAACAGAGATGTAATAGAAAAGGTTTTTGGCAATGGAAAAGGATTTAAATTTGCTTACTGCAGGATATACTTACTCCCAGGAAAAATTGGTAAAGAACAATTCGTCTAACATATCCTAATAGAGCTACTGAAGTTTAAGGATAAAGAAAAAGCCATCTAGTTTTTAAAGCAGCACAGGTAAATCATATCACAAGGAACATTCACAGCAGCAGTCAGCACCAGATGAAAAGGTGTGCAAAATTCAGAGATATTCGTTCAGAAAAGTTAGGGAAACCTGCTCATGACCCTTTCTTGGAAATGGAACTGGGAGATGAAATATAATAAACAGAAAATAAACATGAATATGTTTTGAAATTTTGAACATTGAACATGGAGAAAACTTGGCAAAGTGAGTAGGTATGAGCTTTTTCTCCTCGGCATAGAACAGAGTCTCAACAGCATTGGGGATAATTACAAATACCAATCTCAAGGATCATAAAATCCTAAATAAACTAGAAGATCATCTTGAAAGGAAGAATACCTGCACTAATTTCCTCATAGACAAAGAACAAGATATTTGGTCAAAAATGGAAATAATTTTATGGGTTTCAATTTCTTAATGTTTTTCTTAAGGTTATTTTTTAAGAACTGATATTTTTTCAAGGCAAATAGATATTTATTTGAAGTTTAACCATTCTTTCAAGCTCATTTAAATTTCTCTTTCTTCTTAAAATTCAATTAAAACCAGACATAAAACATTTTATTGAGGAATAACCACTATGGCAGAATCATATTTTGTATCTGTCTGTTACATCAATAAATTTGGAAAGGGTCATCTAGAATGAGATTTCTTAAATATTAGTGGATTTATTTATGTATATATGTAGGTGTGTATTTATGGAATGACTAAGTGACAATTTTTCTTTGTCCCTTTTTACTGAGTTTTTGTAACAGTTATTTAGTATTTTAATATAAAAAAGAATATTTAAAAATACTCTTTTTATAGCAACACAGCTGCATGAGATCAAGGATGGGGTGATTTTATCGTTCAGTATCGGTCAATACACAATTATACAGAAAAGTGATGGAGCTAAGCAAATCTCTGCATTCTCTGAGTTTTAGTAATCTATGGAATGAGGAATCTTCTGTAGGTTTTATCTTGCATTTGTCTAAATTTAGAAAGAACATTTTATATCTCGGGCTGATTTCTTAACACCCAGTATATTTCTGATCCATCTCACTGTGCCTTTATCAATACACTTAGAAAATGTAAAATTGTTTTCAAAGCAAGAAGTAAAATACAAGCACAAATATATTTTCAAGCTATTCCAAGGGCACATATAAACTTTTTGGGACTATTTAAAAGTACAGATTTCACCGTCCAGCGGTTCTGATCTAATCATGTTTCATTTTTAGAATTATTCAAGTACGTAGATTAAAATGTTGCAACTTAGAATAAAAGATGTAGAAGATAAATTATTTACATGGATAAAGGTTATTTTGCTGAATTATAGCTTGGCTTTAATTGGCTTTGGTGGATATGTGCTACATGTTTATATGGTGGGAATTTAACTCTCTATCCAGATTTTATTACAATAGTGTTGCTATTCTCTTCTAGAGTTTTAAGTTTACCAGGATGAGGCAAACAAATTTGATTGTGAATATTTACCTAGCTGATATCCAGAAGACTTGGAATCTATTGCTAATTCTTGGGAATCAGTATTGCTGCCTTGCATGAACCCTCTCGGGAGAGGTTTACTCGAATACTTCGGGACATTTACTCTCATGACACTCCTCAAATATCTGACTTCAATAGAATACAGATGGAGCAGTTCAAAAAATGGTAATGGTGGCTGTTGGGTGATATTTTTCCATACTGCATTTATTTAACTCATCAGTTAATGGAGAATATCACTTATTTCAGTTTTTAAAACTTCAAATGTACCCAGAAAAATCCCACTTCATGTAAGTAAAAACTAAAATGTAGTTGAAATTATGAAAAATGACAGGAGGAACTAGTTTCCTTAACTAATAAAATGCCTAAAATTAGTAACAGACATTTTAACTAAGTAAATAAAATTAGTATTTTGTAGTTCCCAGTTGAAAAAAAGAAAAAAAAATAACCCCGGGCAACTCTTATTCATAAATAGTTCTAAATATAAAAATTGTTAGTTTATCTTTGCTCATAAGAGGTCTTCCAGTCTCACCTTTAGCTTGGTCTCCATGTTTAAATAAACTCAAACAAAATCGTAGAAATATCCCTAACAGAACTTAACTCTCTACATTAATTTTCGATTGTCTAAGAATTAAGAAATGCTGATTTAAACAGATTCTGTTAAGTAAATCCATGCCACCTCCCTTTCTGACCTTTTCTTTTCCTTTTCTTTCTTTCTTTCTTTCTTTTTTTTTTTTTTTTGATGAATGCAAGTACCATCCATCATGAGTAACTTGACTTTCTATAAAAGTAACAGTTCATAAAAATCTGTGAAACTACTACTGGGAACAAACAAATTAAACAAATGACAATCTAATATAATAAAACTGCTGTTGTCCTCCTCTGGTGGAAGAATTGCTTCTTCTATGGGACTAATACATCTTGCAGAAACAATTTTAAATAATATGTAACATATGGATTCAGCTTTTATTATTCTTCTAAAAGAAGACAATTATATTTATGTGATAAACTGTTCAGTGTTAGTAGCATGATGTTTACATTACTGGCCACTTAAATAATGTTTGACATGCTCCTATGTGAATCAACAGCCTGCTTCTCTTGAAAGCCCTCTCACAACTGAAGTCCTGTCTCTTTACAATGGCACTCATGTGCCCTTCAGCAACACCAGGAACACAGCAAGCTTCTACACAAGACCAGCAAAGAGACGATTCTCTTGCAGTAGATATGACCAACACACACTCGTCTCCTCTCCCTTTCCACACATCTTCCGTCTGAATTCTCCCCTATCCCTGAAGAGAAAGTTGGGACTTGACCCCAGGCAGCGTTGGGTGGAATAAAAGGGAATCAGCTTTTGTGAAAGGAGGCACCAAATTGCTGTTACTTGTGGGAAGTTTCTGAAGTATTATCCTCACCTTACTCCTTGGCAAGCTGGCACGAGACCTACATTATATTATTTAAAAAAAAAAAAAACTTTGGAGGAGAAGAGAGACACCTGTAGACATCTGCTGAGTTGCCTTCCACAGTGCAGTGAAAAATGCTTCATAAAAGCAGAAAGAAGTTTGTCTCCACATCTTTCAGTCTGACTGCCCCCCTCACTGACATAGGCATTTCTGAAGGAGAGGAATGAATTTCCAAATTGTCATTTTGGCTCACTCATCGGCTGCTGCTGTGTGTTTAGATAACACTTGTTAAAGAGTGATGGAGTTTGTTCTGCTGCCTTGGGCTTCTTTAACGGATGTCTTACAGAATATCGGTGGGGGGAGTATTTACTAATGCCCCTCCTCACTGCCCCACTGAGTGAGTTGAATAATTCTAATAATCAAAGGCACAGAGTCTGTATCTAGTTTGGAAATGAAACCATGGGTAATTTTCAAACGTGGTACCCTCAATTTTTGATGAACTGTCACAGAAACAGAAATTACCACAATTCAAAAATCCCATCCACTAACGTACAGAGATCAGCATCTGTGGATGATTTGTTCTAACCCACTACCCTCAAATTTCCTTCCCGCATCCCCCCCCCAATAAAAACACCCCTTTGCCTCATGCTTCCAATTTAGTGCAATCATGCCTCTTACTGGCCATTGCTTTGCAGGACACCAGCTGTCAAACACATAGATGCAAGGCACAGAGGTTTGAAATATAAAGGCTTATAATGTAAAAGACATGTACATCTTCTATCAAGTCCAATATTAGACTCTAATGGGTCTGCTCAGCACGGAGAAACAGGAGCTCTACTGTATCAGAAACACTTGAAATGAAGGACCGCTAAATGGCAGTTATCACTTTCCAGTCTTTAGAAATGTAGCCTAACTTAACCTAAACTAACCTAACCTAGTCCAACCTAATCTAGTGTCACTCAGGCAAGAAATGGCCCTACTCCATATCTTCCAACCCCCTTGCCATCAATGAAGGAATTGTGAAAGCAGCTCCAATCCTAAGACTGTTTTAAGGAATCGTTTTTGAAGAGGAGAGTTGGGCTTTTCCAAGGATTCTGAGAATGTGCCCTTTGGGGGAGATGCCTAGGGGCCAGAAGGTGCCATTTTTGAAGTTGAAACTGCTGATTTCATGCACAAACTGCATTTTTTCTTTTAGCAAGGACTCACGTAAGACCCAATTAGCCACATCACTTCCGCACTAGTGCTCACGTCAGGTAGCAGAGGCAAGGGGAAGACAGGATACTTGCCCATAGGAATTCCGGCTCTTCAAGGGAGAAGGTGAGGAGAGCCAAATAAATAAGTAGATGACTACACTATATGGAATGCTATGATAAAAGCATGGATAAAAGGGAGGAAGTCCCAAGGAGGGAGGGAGAGGGATTTAAGATCAGTTTCAGAAAGACGATGACATTTTCAGGATGAGCAGCGATTAGCAGGTGTTTGTGGGGCTATGAGGTGAGAGTGTATTTCAGGATAGGACAAGAAGATGTGCAGGGGTGCACAGCTATGCTCTAGCAAGCATAGCAAGGTTCTGGATTGACAACACAGCTCTTTGTGAAGTTACAGACAATTTTACAGTACATTGTTGTTTAACCGTTACAGTACATTGAGATAGATGTGGCTTGGTTCCTGCATCTTTTGGCTTTTCATGTGGGCTAAATCATTGATCAACTATGCTTGAAAACACAGGTTCTTTTTAAGCATATCTGGGTAAATACCTAGCACATAGTAAGCATTCAATAAATATTAGTTATCATTATCATCATCATTATAAGGCAACCATTATGTCATGATTACTTTTCTGGGCACTTTGAGGGCAGAAACTGTAGAACAAAATATGATCTTATCCATGAGGATCTAGATGGTTTTGATTGGGGAGACAAGGCATAAGCGACATATATTAGTTGGAATTATGTAGCAATGTATATACAGTGATACAAGAAATTAAAAACTACATCAAGGTATTTTAATGCATTAATTATTATAACACACATAAAAATGTAAAAGGAAACATAAGTAAATAAACTGAATTCATTAAAGGAATTTGGAACTTGAGTTTTGAGAAATGGGCTAAGCCAGGGAATATCAGGAAAACAAAAGACCCAGAACGTGGAATCTGTTGGCACCAGCAAGTCATGGAGGTGGAAATAAACATACCATTTTCTGAGTGTAACAATAACATTCGTTCCCAAGAGCATAAGATTCATGTTGGGCGTAGGTTGAAAATAATTGGATGTGGTCAGCTTCTAGAGAAAGTGATGAATTCTGGAGAAATTTATCTGGTTTTGGTAGTAACAGAAACAGGAAATCTTTAAATTGTCTTTTCATTTTCTATTTAATTGCAATGGCACAAATCTCTGAACGAATTGACATATTGAATATTCTGAATTGGGACAATTTCTCTTACCGATCTATCTTTGGCCCCCCAATTAAGTCACTACTAAATGAAAATAAAATAGAAAAAAATTGCAAGAGTTTCTCCTCTAATTTTAGAATATGCCATAAACTTAGTCTGTTGGCCCTATTTTCAGATCATTGAAAATTTAAGCAAGATCAGAAATAAAAAGCTTTTTGTGAACTCCCAATGTTCTTTCTTAATAAAACAAACAAATGTTTTTCCAGTGCTGGTAACCGAGGGAGAAGTTCTGTGTGGGGACAGCTGGGCAAAACTCAAAATCTTAATTTTTCTCACTTAAAACTGCACTCCGCCAAAACATTTATTAATGAGAAATCAAGCTTCATGCTCTATTTAAAAAGTTGCCTTCTAATACCGGCCTCTCTTGACAAAAAATCTGGCTGATTTACTTCATGTGGGGGTATGTCCTTTGAACAGTCTTTCTGGAAATGGAGATGGATCTGTGTCACTTCATTTATTCTGTCTGTGTGAGCTTCCATCATGATCATGAACATACGTTTCTGAGAATGCTGATCTGAGTTAAGGGTGTAGTCTATATCCATGGAACACAGAGCATCAGACTGACCCACACAGACACTTGAAGTACTGTATCCTAACTCAACTAATCAAATACTATCAGAATTTTGTCAAGGAAAAAAATAATAATTGTAGATCAGATTCAAACAGATTCAGATTTACTGAGAGAGTGTTTATGATCTGAGTCAGCTACAGGTAGGTCCTCTTCCAGCTAACTTGTGTTTGAATGAGTTTGCTATTCGATAAAAAATATTAATTGAAACTTTACACCCTCTGATTGAACCATCCCCGAGAAGTCCATGTACTTAGATGCCTCCTATCATATTTTAAATGCTCTCTCTTAAATATTTAATTATATAATTATGCCTAATTATGCAATACATTGTATTTGAATACAAAATCATAATACAGTTTTGGCTTCATTGTCATCTTACAGCATTTGCCTTATTATGCTGTGGCATTTTGAGTATTTTTGATCAAACAGTATAAATGGAACAGGTTTTGCATACTGAGCATCTTAAAACCCACTTTAAAGAGATTTACTATCAATGCACATTTTCTGTTCGGCTGGAAAAAATAAGAACTTTGTAGTGTGTATTATGAAATGTTAAATATTAATACTATTTAAAGTTAATGGTATGCCAGGGAAAATGGCTAATAATACATTATACAATTAAATGCCTATCATATTAGCTCATCTGTTAACAAAATAAAATAGATTTAAACAGAAGGGTTCTGATTTGTATTTTTTTAGCAAGGGTTGCCCATGTGTAAAAGCTAAATTATTTATTCAGTTTTTAAACTGCTGGATGCATTGGTTTGCGGTTATTTGCATTATATTTGAATGCTTTGTCATGTGCTCTTGATACAACAAAAACAGTTTTTTTCTTTTCGTAAGGAGGCATTTTCTTCTCACAGATGCCACTGACAATGACCAAAAAAAAAAAAAAAAAAAAAATCAACCAAAAAATACCTTCCTCCATGTCTGAGAATCACTGAAGTTTTCTGGGCACCCTGGAGGCAACAAAGATCTCAACACTACTGTGTCAGAACCTTTGCTAAAATGCATTTGTTATCACATCTTAAACTGGTTCCCAGGTACATAGTTCTACATCATCGTCCTGACCTTTCCGATATTTATCATTGCTGGTCCAAGGTTAACTACCTTCTATTTCACAATCTATGTTGTAATTTTATATATCTTGGTCCGTGGATGCTTGTATACCCTCATGTGTTTGGCTTTGAGGATAGTTTTCTTTTCTTTTCTTTTCAGTGTCAGTAGCTTAAAATACCTTGAAAGCATGTGGGTTTAGCTTCTAAAACATTTCAAAGATTATATATTAATAGAATGCTGAGCACATGTGAGGGCCCATGCTTGTGCCTGAGCAAGCTAACCAACTTAATTGGGAAGCAATTACTCCCTTCCTGAACCTCTCAATGACAGCACACTTTGTGTACGTCATCTCCCAAACCAATTATTGTTATGTTAAGAAAAGGCCCCCAAACCCTATGAAATGAATTTACTTAAAGAGTTTGAAGCATGTTTGGGGACTGCTTGAAAGTAAGATCATTGTTAGAGTAATGCCTGACATCTCTTCCACACACCAGTCTCCGTGGCCTGGGACTCATTGTTCTAACCGTTAAAGTTCATTTAATCCTTTGAGAGAACATCTTATTTCCAGACACAGTGTACTAAGTTCTCATAGGGAAGCATCTTCCTTCTCATCTCCGTCTATGTGCACTGGGTGGGACTCTACCTACACCTCCAAGTATGAGCATGTGAACTTCCTCTCAGTCAATCAGCTCATTCTATTCCCTCAGCCAGAGTGGTTGAGTCAGGAATATTGGTAATGACTCAACTTTGGTCATTAGTAGTCAAGCCTGTCAGAAAAGAGATTCCTGATGAATTAGAAACAAGGACCATGCTGAGCCAGTGATGTTGCAGTCATTTTACATGATGTGAAGACTAAGAATGAAGTTAACATGGAGGGTGGCAGAACTGAGAGATCAAGAGAAGCTAGGTCCTAATGAGGTTGTCTAGATCCCAGAATTTAGAGAAGCTTAAATCTTTGTTGCTTCCTGAATTTTCCAGATACAGGAAAAAAAAAAATCCAAAGACAATTTGGATTGGCTTTCTGTCTCTTGAAATCAAGAGTCCTAACTATACTTTTTTATTTACTATTTTGTTTCCTGAATGGTGCTGAGCTTTCCAGCCACTGCATTTTCATATATTGAAAGCCCAAATAGGTCAATTGATGAGAAAGTCAACCTTTCTTTATATTCTGTGATGAAGGGTGTTTTAGCTGATATAAGGAATGGACTGATAATATATTAAAAGCCAAGAGACAACTCGAATACCGAGATCTGGTGCAGATGGTATGTTTCCTCTATTTTTTTTTTCCAAAATTTGTCTTTTTTTTTTTTTTTTTCAAAATTTGTCTTAATAAAAATAAATCTTTTCAATCTGAGCCCAAACTAAGTGAGAGTAAAGTGGGAAGACTGTGGTTAGACAAATCATTTTAGTTTTTCTCTATTTCAAGGGATTTGTTTTTCTCTCAGTGAGTTAGTTCTATGCACAGCTAGACAATACCTTTATGGACAGAAAGATGGTGTTTATGGTCATTGGCTGAAGTCATTATCTGGAATGGGACATTTTTTAGAGAAGCTTATTTTAGACTTCCTGTCATTCCAATGGGAATCAACTCAATAATATATGATTCACATAGTTAACAAGAGTTAACAAAAATAGTCTAGTCATACCTTACACCAAGGGAAGTATTTAAAAGTGCATAAACAGGGCTAGTCTTGGTAAAATTACTAAGCAAAACAATGGCTTTTAAAAATCTAACTCATTATTAGAGTCCATGTTTTTTTTTCTCTTAAACTTCCTAAGATTTCTTCTGAGTTTATCTTTGTTTAGAATATACTCCTTTCCTCTTCTGACTCTTTCAAGATTCCCTATGCTTTGACGCAGTCCCTTGGAGGTATGCTAGGTTGTATGTTATTCTTCCTGATAAACAGATTTGTGCTCATGGTATTTTCTTAATGTAGAAACCTCATGTGATACTTACATTCTTTTTTTTTTTTAGGACTTTATTTATTCATTTGAGAGACAGAGAGAGAGAGAGAGAGCAAGTGAACAAGGAGGGGGAATCTGAAGCAGACTCCACACTGAGCCCAGAGCCTCATACCGGCTCAGTCCACTTCTGAGAGACCATGACTGGAGCCGTAACCAAGAGCCGAAGTTTACCTGAGTGAGACACCCAGGCACTCCTGATACTTCCATTCTAATCATCAAATTTTATTAATCTAATACCATAATCCAGAAGCAGAAAGTATGTGGCACGCATATTGAGGCTTTCTCTTTCCCCTCAAATAGTGCCTATTCCATACCTCATTAATGGATGACAGAACTTGCTCTCACTTCTTCAGGACAATGTTTCAGTATCCGTCTTAACATAACTATCGAACCAGCTACCAGCAATCAACCATATTTAGTGTAAGAGGTGAAATGTCTTGCCTTTCCTGCCTTAGCCAGATAAGTTGATTCCCTAATTGTGGCGTTTCAGGCGTAGTGGAGTGATGGTGGGAAATTATTTTGTATGTAAAGAATTTCCTTCATCAGCACATAAGCACCCACCCACACTGCCATCAAATCAGGTTTGTCCGTGAGTATTTTAAACATAGTTAAATAAGAGATATAGATTCGGGTGTTACTGAGCAGTGCTTTTTATACTGTCATTTGAATATGGATGTACTCGGTGACCTAAGTGAGTTTATGTTCCACCTCCTCCAGTTTAGATTATTTATAAAATAATTCAGGGCACTTCTTTGTCAAAATAACACATTCCATCTAGAGAAGGCTAAATCAGGTACTCCAGTCCCTGCTTCCTTTTCCTACCCCCTTGCCCCCAGAATAAGATTATTCATACGGAAAACAAAATACAGGCACTATTAGAACGGTATCATCTCTTATTTACTTCACAAAACAGAATACAATATGGGTTGCTGTGAAATACAAATGAACTGTAATCCTCATCAGGTTTGGAAATAATGGATTCAAGCTAACATTTCCAGAAGAAATATGAAGGCAGTATTCTAAATTTCCTATTCTTTCCCAAATGAGTTTGCACAAAATGTGTCGCTAAGAAGAGTAATGTGCCCATCACATAGTGAAATTTCCCACTTGCAAAATGAAAATGAAAAGTCTGCATTTTAGGATGGCGTATTTAAACACATGCACCATGCTGTTTGTACAGTGGGGACAAGAAAGCTCCCCCTACTGGAGCATAAAAAAGCTTCATTTCTTTCCTGCACCCCATGGCTCCGTCATATGCAGGAAGGCACGGAAACATATAGTCTTCCCATTATCCCGCACAGAATCCTGGTTCTCTCATCAAAACATTACATTTTCCTCATTTCAGTTAATTAAAGGACAGCTGGACATTTCGTTACTGCACCAGTCTCAGCTCTGTCTAGTTGAAAGGGGGCATGCAAAGGTCTTGGTCCCAAAGACACTTTCACCCAAAACAAACAGTTTTACAATCCATGCCTCTGAAGAAGAAATTTGAAAAAGAAGTAAAAATCATATTTGAAATGTGTATCTATGTGTGCCTGGGTCTGATTTTCACAAAAGTGAAACATGCATGGAAGAATTTTAATATATCCATATCTATATCTACATCCATCTCCACATCTATATGTATGTATATAAGTATGTATATGCAGGAAGAGAGAGAACGCAGGTATACCCACGTACACACTCCAAGGGTTATTTTCATTTATTTTTCATATGTTTTATATATATCTTATACCTTATACCTATGTAGGAAGGAATAAAAAAGTTGTCACGTGATTAGTGAGTTGTTATTAATGGTTGGATATTAGCATTTATTGGCAAATCTCTAGACATATGAAACTCAATATATATCTATTTTACTCTATAATCATAAAAAGCTAATGTAGATGTGAGAGGTTTAGAGATTTAGAGGCATAGCCAAATTAAAGATAAAAATAATTTTCCCATGCCAATATATGAGGCAATGTGTTTTATCAAGAGGGCAAAGGGGTTTCCATGGAAAAAGATTCTCATGAAAATTTTCTTCAGAAGAAATTTCTAGGCTTTCATAATTGAAGCATTTGCTGTCTATGGAAAAAAATCTGCAGTTAACTAAAGTTAAAGCTATTTCTCCCAATTCTAGAAGGATGGGGGCATGGAGGAGGGGGACATTAAGCATGTTCCATGTATCTTTCCAGGGTTTTAATGTTACTCATATGAGACACTCTGGAGACTCTCCACTCTCCTCACAATCAGGTGGGCAGCCTTTATCAGCAGAGAGATAACAGACAATTGGAACAATCTGTGCCTTTGAAATAGGTTCGATTATAGTTCACAACCATTTTCAAGATGAGCTTCATATTTTCATTCTTTTTCTTTTTTGAACTAAAAACTGGGGAGGGTAGCCCCTTCAAAATCAACAAATAAATCATGTACATGAACATCACCTTTCTAGTCTCCCTTTATGTGCCGGGCAAGGCAAATGTTCTGCTTCTAGAGCAACATTAGACTCTCAGTAATAAAGAAGCTCTCTGGGTTTTGGAAGCCACTTCTCAGAAATCTGAGGCATGACATTCATACTGTTTTGAAAACCTATGCACTGACTGAATTTTTGAGCAGATGATTCCAAACTCTAAGGCGTTTATGAGCTGAGGGGCAAGTCTACGTGTGCGTGCATGTGGAACTGCACAAGGAGAGATGGTGCATTGAAGATGTTCTTTGCCCCTTTCCTTGTATCCTTTTGTATGTTCAGGTGTAACAATTTTCAGAAAATGGTGTTTTGTTACAGCCAGATAGTCCAGAGACCATCCTGGGCCAGGACCTCCGTTGTTTATACACATTTTCAAGAAAATACAGTCACAGATTGAGAATAATCCAGACTTTTTCCCCTCCTCTCCATCTTGATTTTATAAGACATAAAATAGAAGAGATGCAACTTTTTCTAGAAGGGGACAAAATATGATTATGATCTGATGTGAAGGGGGAAAATATACAAATCAGATTTGTCACTTGTTTCCAACAACTAGAACTGGGTTACCTCTTATAAAGGGAGAGTGCACCTCTACACCCACTATACTAGGTATGTTGGAACCCATAAAATTTCCAATTACTGCTTCAGAATTTATTGTGCACATATGGAAAATAATACTTGTAAAACAGAAAGGGGTTTGTGCCTTGTGCTGTCAATACTGTGAAGGATGGGGTGATTATAAAGCAAATTAACAATACTTTTAAATGTGCATTCACTTATCTTTCCAATTAAATCCTTGTTAAACAACTGCACAGACAGTAATGGCGCTTCTGCAAAGCACTGATCAAGACAGTTTTATTGTAATTTTTACTCTGCAACAATTAATCAAGTAGGCATTTTCCTTATTATTAAATTATTTAGTTAATAAATATTCTCAATTGACTAACATATTTGTAGTTTCCATGTTATTTTTGATTTTCCTACAGTAGAACATAGTTGGGAATATTTCCATTTTCTAGCAAAGGGACCATTAAGGCATGTGATTTTATAAATTTCTTCTCTTTACAAGAATAACTGTGAACAAGAGAAGTCCTTGAAACTTTAAACCATCCAAAAACCCTATTTCAACCATTTTATTTTGTAAGGGATGCAAACACATTGCTTTTAGCAGATAAGAAATGAGAGATTTTGCTTTAAGGCGTCTTTCTGTTGGGATAAGCAGGAAAATTAGCATTTTAAAAGTTCATTAATACCAGTTACAGACTTTTGAGTCATGAAGCTGCACTGTAGTTAGCATTTTCTGTTCATATCCTAGTGAAGTGAATCCTACCTGAATGTTATTCTTCTATAAACACACAAGGTGGTATCAAGAAACAGATAAAGGTAACTAGAAATATTTTTTTCCACTTTTGAATTTCTGTTTTTGTAATTTGGAGATCTGAATTTAATGTAGCTAGTATACTTCACTCTTAAAGTGTTTCGATGGTGCTTCAAACATTCTTTTGTGTTTTGTATCTTTTAAAAATTTTTAAATAAGAGGAATTCCTAGGAAACCAGATCCGTAGTGAGGGCAATGATCTCAGACACTTGGCTTTAGGACTTAGGAGGGCTGTATTAATTCAGAAGAATAAACATAGAAGAGATATGATATTTTCTTGATCCATAAAAAGAAAATTTCAGGCAAGGCTAGCTTTATAGTTAGAACAGTGGTCTGATTTGAGCTGCATCAACACTACTTTTTGAAATGTCTGATGTGCAAACTTGATATCCTCACTATTGTTCTGATTATCAGAGGTCCCTTACCTTATGCTTCTTGGGACTAGCAGAGAGCCTGACCTAGAACCTTCAGATTAACAGACTTGTCACTTTGGGAGCAGACTCTTGGCAGATGGGGATGGTAAAGTTCAGTGGGGATAAGAGAAAAGGGAGAGAGAGGGAAGGAATGGAGGAGATGGGGGCTTTGGGTAGGAGTATGGAGAAATTGGGCTTATTAAAACTCGACTTCTTGAAGGAGTCAGGCATGAGGGTAGGATGACCGGAGAGGCTTCTGAAGTACACTTTCATTGATGACTGGGCCCAGTTTCTAGTCAGTTAGATCTCTGGGGCTAAAACATGCAATGGTGATTCCAAGGCATGTGTTTCTCCTGACTGGAATAACAAGGCCTCTAAGGCCTCTAAGGCACTTGGCACATGATGGGCATGATGGGGAATTCAGAGGTAACTATGAGGTACATCTCACCCTCCAGCATTCACAGTTGGGAAAGGGAGAGAGATTTGATGCAAAATAGATGAAAACCAGTATTAACCACAGGCCTAAAATGCTAGGGGAAGGGAGTAGAAAAAAGAAGCTAATTCCTACTGAGATTTATTCCAGAAATCATGAGATTTGTCTTAAGGAGGTGAGTTCATCAGTCAGCAAGTCCAGTGATGGTGTGCCTCTTGCTCAGAAAGACAGATATGTTGCTCCTTCTGTTGGAACCAATCAAACAGTAATGTACATACGTATTCCAGTCTCTTTCACTGATGAGACTGTGAATCCCAACAGACTGAAGAGGAAGAGCAGAGAAAAGTAAGTGAATCCTTGATGGCTGTCAGAACACAGAAGGAACAGATTAATAAGAAGGGACAGCAGGGTACTCACTGAGGAAAAATGTAGCAGGGAGTGAGGAGGCCACAAAAAGACAAACAATCTGGAAGAATGTAAAATATGATATGGTGTAACAGAGAGAAAGACTGTTACTTAAGCAAAATGATTCCAGGGGGCCCTTTAGAATCTTCCAGACATTATCTTGAGTAGATTATTGGATATCCTGCTCACCCTGAGTGCCTCAAAGATGGAGACCAGACATTGGAAGACCATAGCGAGACTTTCATTCCAGTTCTCTCTAGAGTACCAAGAGACACATATTGCCTTCTCAAAATATACACTGAATAAACGAATGCAACTTGAAGCAATTCACTTAAACTCATAGGGACTTTTATTCATCTGTGAAGTGGATAGACTTCTCCTAAAGATCTAGTGAGTCAGCATTTAGAAGTGTTTTGGAGAACTTGACATACCGACATTCTCTTGGTATGGTCTAAGGAGTAAACTCCGTTCTCTTAAAGAAGATTCACCTAATTCTTCAAACCAAATCTCCTTTCAAAAGATATATGTGCTAATTTGTAGAAAATTAAAGAATAGTTTGGAAAAAAGAAGATAATAAAAATCACCAACACTAAAAAAAAAAAATCACCAACACTTCTTAACATTTTATGCAGGTCTTGCCATTGTTTCAGAAACAGAGTTCAGCAATACATAGTAAAATAGTCCTTTTGAGACTGATCTCTAGCATGTACAACATGCCTCACCTTCTTGAGGCTTGAAGAAATGACTCAACCCTGGATCTAATCAATAAGTTAATTAAAATGTGTCAAGATTCTATTGGGTGCAAGACCCATGGAATGGGAGAAGATATTTGCAAATGACAGTACAGACAAAAGGTTGATATCCAGGATCTATAAAGAACTTCTCAAACTCAACACATGCAAAACAGATAATCACATCAAAAAATGGGCAGAAGATATGAATAGACACTTCTCCAATGAAGACATACAAATGGCTATCAGACACATGAAAAAATGTTCATCATCA